>SKCR01007771.1:0-24264 GCA_019454045.1 Zanthoxylum bungeanum | reverse complement strand
CTTGGTGGCGAGGTCATTCCAAGTTGTTATGGATCCTGCTGGTAGTAAATAGGGCCAACCATTTGCTCTATCTCTTAATAAGTATGGGAATACATGCAGGCGCATTGCCTCCTCTGCCCCTCGGTTCTAACTAAATGTGGCACAGACTTCTAGGAAGTTGCTAATGTGGGCATTGGGATCTTCAATTACGCCTCCCCCAAACTGGACCGATTGTTGTATCATTTGACTGCATGTTTTGATGTCATAGGCGTTTGCAGGTATGGGTGGTAGAACGATGCAAGATATCACCAACCACCAGAATTTTCCTATCCCGGATGGGAATTGGTGGTGCTGCTTCCAAAGGTTCAGGTTTTCTAATGTTCATGTTGAGTCGTGCTTCTTGATATTCTCTCTTATCCCTTCTCAATTGTGTGAGAGTTTTTTCGATTTCTGGGTTAACGGAAGAAATTCAAAGCTTATACTTCTTCTAAGGTAATTGTCCAAGAACCTGAAATAAAATTAAAAAAATTGAAACACTTAGACAGAAGTAAAGTATCTGGCCTCAAAATTAATAATAAAGATAAATAAGTCCCTGAAAATAGCACCAAAAACTTGATCGCGATTTTCACACGTTACGCAAGCTCACGTATCGCTCAAGTAGTATAAAAAGTATCGATCCCACGAGGACTTAGCACTCACGTTATTATTATTGAAGCTAATTATCTACGAGTATCTAAATAAATTGGAATGTGATTGTTGGTTGAAGTTTGATTAAAACTAAAGCAAATAAATAAGACTATGTTAAATTCCAAAGTTAATCAATAAGAAAAACATCCAGGGTTGTGAATCCGCCCCCAATATTATTCTAAAGATGAATTGATTCTCCTATACTTATGCAATATATTGGCTTATTAACCTGGAAAAAAAAAATCCGCAAGCCTATTTCAATGGTCAAGTGCAAATATTCAAAGTGACATAATTAACTATATTTTTATGTTAACTAGAAACCCCAAATTCATTAAGATTAAGCTTCAATTATGGCTACACCCACCCTGCCTTTTGTCAAGTTCATCTAAGTTTACCATATCAATCATAATGGTGATCAAGTAACAAGAAGCATTAAAATCTAGATTCAATAAACAAGTTAAATCATCACACAAGATATAAGAAAATTCAATTTATAAACTCATAAATATTGGATTTCATCACAACCCTATAATATTGATCTAGTTATTACACATACTTATAAATTCAAAATAGATATTCAATAATAAACAAAACAATAGAGATTTAAAAGGAAGAAGAAACTCTATCGAGATCGTCAATCTTTCGCTCCTTACTGTTGAGATTCTGGTTGTGATCCTTTGATGTGTTTTGTTTCCTCTCCAAAATCTCCTTGGAAGCTCTGAAATTAGGGTGTAAGATTTTCTCAAAACTCATGCTTAAGGCTTGGAATGAGCTATTCTTATATAGGGGTTGTGGTTCCTTCTTGAGTACACTTCTTGAAAAGTCTGGAAAACGTGGGCGCGACGCTCGTGCCTGTTGTTTCAGCATCGCGACACTCACAAGTTTGCGTCGCGACATGCGTGGACCAGCGTCGCGATGTCCAATGACCTGCTGCGCGATGCGCTAGTGTTAGCAATTCAGTACTCTCTGCCTCATTTTTGGCCTTTGGCCCTTCTCGACGTTGGTCCAATTTTGCCCATACGTGCTCCATATTTTACTGCTTCTGTCTCTCATTGATTCCATTGGGTTTCGATATTATTTTTACCTGCAAAACGAACCCAAAACATATCAAAGCGCTCATAAAACCCGAGATAACATACAAAAAATCAAGCTAGAGGGGCGAGATATATGTGAAAATTGGTCGCACATCAATCACCCATTCTGATTTTGTTTGCAAGCCTAATCGCAGTTTGAATTTACGATAGTTTGTCTGACGTTACAGTTTATATAGTGATTTTTGGTTTTCATTCACTCATATGTTGGTCATTAGCATAAAAGTTCACATGTCTTTTGGTTTTTGGTTGGACTTATGTCATCGTTGTTTCTTCTGCCCTTAGCCATCTGTCTACTGATACTTGAAATAACTAGAGATGAACTTGACTGGATTGCCAACCCTTAAGAAAGTGAATCACCTAAGCTAATTTTTGGAATGATTTCTATCTAATCCTATAACCTTTATATGTTAGCTTAGCGATATCTTTTCTTTGTTCCATTACAAATTACTTGAAACAATCACTGAGGCATCATTCTATGCTTTTTCAATTATGTTTATCTATTTTTCTTCCAAAATTACTTTAAAAAAGGTCTATTGCCGACCAAGTTTAGGCTCTGATGATGAGGTGGGCTCTGATGATGTTTTGATGGCGAATTACATTTACTGAAACATGATTTTATATCATGTCTGATCCTGTTCAGTCAGATCATCATAGTGGTGGAATAGCTAAAGAGTCTTTGCACATTTACTAGTCTGTTTGGATGGCTCATTGGTTGCAGACAAGTGGTAAACACGAAAGTCAGGGTCTTGATCCGTTGTCACTCCACTGTCCATACAGAGAAGAGGAGGGCAGTAAGCAGCTTGGGCCTGAGATACCACCCAAAAGAGTCAGATAATTTTCTGAATCCAGAACAGTTAATACCATGAATGAGATTCTGAAATTAGGTTCAGAAAAATTTGACAGAGAGAGACAGAAAGCCAATACTTTCCTAGTTTAATCATATTCAGAATGGGAACACCTTAATGGCACCGATGGATGTCATGACTGGACATGGGGTGATTTCTAAAGTGGGAATTCATCAGGAGGCTGCCATTTCCAGCGTCAAGGTGTCCAGTGGAATCTGGAGAAGCAGGTAGAATCACCTGCTGAATCTTTTCAGAATAAAAGTTTAGCTGAATCAACATTTTTCAGCATGATGTAGGTTCAAGTTCTAAAATTGTGCCACATAGATATAACAGCGGAAAGTCTTCTATGCACTCCATTTGGCAACAAGAGAGCTTAATCAACCAAGCCATCTTGTTACATCTAAAGAACACTGGAAAAGCACTAAATTTCAAAGCTATTGTACGTCTTTGGTCCATGAAAAGAATATCAATAACTTTCAGAAAATCTGAGACTTCATCATCAAAGCAAAACAATATGACTCTGCTGTTGCATGATCCCTCGACAAGCAATAATCAGTTACCAGGTTTTTGTTGGTAAAGAGTGCTAAGGATCTGCCAAAATTATTATGACACGAGATCAATTCCAAACTGGAGCGATCCTTAGTTGTGACCAAGTCAGAAATGTAATGGAACCCTCAAAATCCTCAACAATTTCAGAACAAAAACACACAAAATAGAAGCTAGAATATATTTCTATTCATAAGAAAATCAAACTGAGACAATAACAAGGATAGTTGAAGGTGGAGATTAATCCACCAGCCCATGCACAACAATTATGAGGTGTTGGCAGCCTCCCTAGTTTCCCTTCCAATCCAATTCCCAAATTTTCCTAAATGATAGCATATCCAAAACAAAACAAAACATTTCTAATTTATATCTAAACCCTAATGACTAAATTGACCAAATTACCCTTCTTTGTTTCCTATTTTACCCATGGGTCCTAACATTACTCCCCCCTTTGAAAACACGTTGTCCTCAACGTGGGAGTGCGGATCTGATAATCGCCTCAAAGGATATCCCAGGCTTGAACGGCATTGTTCTGATGAAGTCCCAAGCTTCCTCCAAATAGCCAACAGATTCAGCAGATTGATAAGAGTCCAGAATAATCCCTTGCAAAACTGATCCGAAGACATAGAATCCATCAACAAAACCTAACAAATGCTCAACTAGCACCTCCAATTGCTTTCGCTTGAAAGCACGATCATCGTCCTCAATGACTACATATTCCACTATATCAACCTCTGTATTCTTCGTCTCATTACACTCGACTGTGATGCCCACATCTTCATTCTCATCTTGCTGTTGTGGGTCCGAATGTGCAATCACATCGAGAGTAGGATCATCCTCATTCGCGAACACTGGCTCTACGGCTTCAACTTCTTCACTATGCTTCCCATCAATCACTGTTCCATTCTTCCCAATGCTTTCACCCTCTGGTATCGACCCTATGTCACCAATAAGTTCAATTTTCTCACTAGAACACACATGATTTGGGTGGAATCTCTCCTCACATCTGAAACATAGGCCTTTATCGCGCCGAAACTAAAAATCAACTGCAAAAAGTTGTTTGAATTTTCCCTATCGGTAGTTTGGAAGGTTCTCAGATTTTTTCTCATTGCTCTCCACCAGGGGTGTCGCCGGACCCGTACATGCCTCTTGAAGTGACGAAACGACATCAGTGTGAGGACTCGAGTTAGTCTTCGATCCTTTTATCTGCTTCTGTAACTTCTCCCACATTGAAACAAAAATTTTCCAAGGATTTTCCTCGACGCTATCCAATCTTCTCACATCTGACTGGTACACGAATCCCTTAACGGCTCGAGATCTTTCAGGCTTGCGTGAATTGATCCTTCTCTGTTTTCTGAATTTCGCCAATCTGTCAAATTCCGCTAGTTTCTCTTCCGCCTTTAGGGCTATTTTTTTGACCTCTTCTAGATCAATCACCCTCAAGTACTGTAAACCATCTCGAACCTCAGATTGCAACTCATACCGCAATCCATTAATGAAAATGCCCGGTAAATGGTACTCGGATAGGTAAGACATTGATCCCACCACACAATCAAACCTATAAATATAGTCACAAAGAGAACCATCTTGCCGTATGCAACTCAATTCGTGCGAACTCCCATCACTCCTCATTTTTTTCTTTCTGTTTCTTCTTTCCTTTTTTCTTTTTTTTTTCAACAAAACAGTAGGCTAAAAGTTGAAATGAAGCAGAAAACAGTACCAGGGCTAAATAGAAGAAATTGAAACTGTCTGGGCTAAATTGCAAAAAACAGAAACTTCAGGGGTCAAATTGTAAATAACTTCCGGTGGTCGGAAATGCAAAGGGGTGGTCGGATCTGATAGAGTAGAACGTGCTGAGCACGTTGATGGTGGCGGCGTCGTCAGATTCCGGCCGTAGACGGTGGATCGGCTTGAAGAAGACCGCGACAGTGGGTGACTACTTCTGGCGTTTTCCGGCGGCTTTGGCTTCTAGGGTGGTATTGATTCGATCGCCGGCATAAGGGGGATATTTTGGTGTGTTTGGCCGACGTCAGAAAGTGGCTGAGAGGCAGCGGTGTCGCGAACTTACTGCTTATCGCGACTGTTGGCGGCGGTGTCTAGTGACGAGAACAATGAGGTTTGGATCACCGGTGACTTCTGCTTCACTTAGAGGTCACGATCGATGGCGATGTGGCTGTGGTGGTGGTGGTTGGTGAGTGGTGGCAGTGTTAGGGTTAGGGTTTTTTTTTTTTGGTTTCTTCTTCTTCTTTCTTCTCACGTAAATTGCACTGCAACTCTTTCTTATTCTTCCCTCAATGAACAACTATCACCACAGATCCAAGGAACAACCTGGCTCTGATACCAATTGATGGAACCCTCAAAATCCCCAACAATTTCAGAAAAAAAAAACACATAAAACAGAAGTTAAAATATATTTCTATTCATAAGAAAATGAAACTGAGACAATAACAAGGATAGTTGAAGGTGGAGATTAATCCACCAGCCCATGCACAATAATTGTGAGGTGTTGGCAGCCTCCCCAGTTTCCCTTCCAATCCCATTCCCAAATTTTCCTAAATGATAGCATATCCAAAACAAAACAAAATATTTCTAATTTATATCTAAACCCGAATGACTAAATTGACCAAATTACCCTTCCTTGTTTCATATTTTACCTATGGGTCCTAACAAAATGTTTCATGATTTTTTCTCTGTACCAAAAATTCATAGTTTTCTTCTTGATGAGGAGACAACGGGAATATGCACTACTGTAGATTCTATGAAAGATTTATCTAGACGTCATTTAAAGTTTTCTCCAAGGGTGAGCATCAGTTCCGATTCGACCCGGAACCGATTAGAACCGACTATTTTTTTAGGGTAAAGAACTGAAATCGATTCTTTTAGGGTTGGTACTGGTCTAAAAATACGGAACCGAATTAATCAGTCCGATTTCAGTTCTCCAATGGTAAGAACCGGAACCGGACCATTTAACATGAATCGGAACTAATTTCAAAACCGATTGGGGAACCGATTTCGAAATCAAAGAATATGGAAATTGAAGTCAGAACTCCAAGAGGATATATGGAAAGAACTGCATTCCAGAAAGGTGATGACTTTGATTTTTCTGATCCGGCCACTATCTTGGGGGTACTATTGCATTATGATCGATGTCAATAATTTCTTCGCCCACTAGAAAAAATAATGTCACTGTGATGGAAGCTGGTGCACATGAAGCTCTCTTTGACAAGCTTGCAAGTTATACTTCCAATCCCCAGGTATGGCCCGATTGACTTTTCAAATTGTTGAGTATCTCTCTACTCTGTATGTGTGACTTTCTCAGAGGCATGTCACATGTGAACTAGAAGTATTTTCAATTTCATAAAGTATTTTTTATCAGCGTTTATACAGTGAACTAGAAGTTGTCCCAGTTAATTGGCATCATCAAATCTGCCTAAAGATTTAAATTTAATTTTTATTTTAGGTGCCCTATTTAAATTTGGAACCGGACCGGAACAGATAAATAGGGTACCCTATTTTATTGAGCATGTTCCGATTCTAAAATATCGGAACCGATTTTTTGGAATCGAAACCGGAACCGGAACCGAACCCGATTTTACACACCCCTAGTTTTCTCAGATGACGCATCATTTTATGGTCACAAAGAAGGCTGGTTTTAGCTTGTCAGAAGGAGGTGAAATTTTCAGACATTCAACCTTTTCCACCAACATCAAAGGAAAAATGTCCAACAAGTTCCTCAGTTTATCACCTGGTTTTGGTTTCCGTGTCCAGCATGGTGTGAAACTGCAACCTCTGGGGAGCTCCACAGATACTGAGGGAAAATAAATTTTGAAGATGTCAAGACATCGATGGCTTGGTATTTATAGGCAAAATTTTGCCACCATCAAATCATCAATCAATTTCTCCACCAATTACATTATTAATTTCTCCACTAATTACTCCACCAAATCCATAATTGCTCCACTAATTTCTTATCTTGTTTGGTGGTGATTTGATAATTTTTATTAATTAATTATTAATTAATATTTTGCTTTGAAAATGATTGATAATGACTTTTAATAATTACACTCCACACACTTCTGGATGGTTCATCAATTTCGGTCATGAAATCTTCATAATTAGAAATATTTTCTCTTTGAAAGGTGTAGATCTTTGAGTCTTCTTTAAGCTGGCACTTGAATCAGCTCAATCCGATATCTGAGTAAAAAGTTATGCCCAAACTACGACAGATGCGCAAAACTGGAATTTCCAAAACTGCACTTCGTCAAAACGCCCTTTCAAGTTTCCAATCTCCAAAATTAATATATCAAGTCCAATAATTGCCCTTATTTGACCCATATTTCATCCTAAATGATTTCATTGAGACCCGATATTATTTTATCTGCAAAATAAACTAAAACACATCAAAACATTCATCAAACCCGAGAAACTAAACAAAATATTAAGTTAAAGGGGCGGTAAATATTGATATATTTTCCGCTCATCAACGACCAGAGGAGGGCTCGTTAGGTGCCAAGTGGGAAGGGCCCTACAAAATCACAGAGGTGGTAAGGCCAGGGGCTTACATCCTAGAACAGCTGGACGGCACAAGATTAAAAAAACCATGGAACGCCGAGATGTTGAGAAAATACTTTCAGTAAATTCTCTCTTCCTTCTTTTCTTTTGCAGCAACCCGACAAGGGACGAAAATTCAATATAAAGCCTCTCTCAAAATGGCCCACAGATAGTTTTAAGAAGGGCAGTATGTCCTCGAATATAAATAAAACTTTCTTTTCCAAAATTATCACCCACTCTTCTAAAAATAAAAATTTTGTGAACCATATTCAAAACTCCGGGGACATACTCAATACAACGGTCCAGGGTCAAAAGCACAAAACCCGCAACTACCCGACCACGGCTACCACCATAAAGAAGCACAAGTCACACCAGAATCAGTCAATTCCATACAAGCATTAAACAACAGGGACGAAAGTGAATCAGAGTATAGATCCGTGAGAAGCATAGCACGGGGAGGGATGATACCCCCGTGGCGATTGCTTGCTCCAGTGTTACCGAACATAAGGAGGAATATGCCCTTAATGTTTCGAATACCTCGGGGCCGGATTACGTTCCGCCGAGGCCACTGCGATAATCGGCTCGGGGCTGGATCTTATTCCGCCGAGGCTACTTGACTATTCGACTCGGGGTCGGGTTACGTCCCACCGAGTCATGCTCATTGGTCTGGGGATGGGACATTCCCCCAGAACCAAGTGTCTCCTTCAGCTTGGGGTCCTCGAAATATTTAGGGACATACTCGATGCATAGGATCCGTGAGAAGCATAGCACGGGGAGGGATGATACCCCTGTGGCGATTGCTTGCTCCAATGTTACCGAACATAAGGAGGAATATGCCATTAATGTGTCGAACACTCTTTGATCCTCACTTACCCGATGTAATGGATCCGTGGGAAAGCATAGCACGGGGAGTGATGAGGCCCCCGTGACGATTGCTAGCTCCACTGATGTCGGACCTAAGAAGGGATGTGCCCTTAGTATCCCGAACACTCTTTGATCCATTCATCATTTGGATCCAAGAGAGGCGCAGCACGGGGAGGCGTTGTGCCCCTGTGGCGTGTGCCTGCTCCAGCGCGGTGAGGAGGAGCCCCCACACAAATACACAAACTCCACAGTGACCTGACGTATAAAGGATGTGCCCTTACCATTTTAAACGCTCTACTGATCCAAATCCTGGTTCGCCGGGACACTGAATTGAAAGATTCAGAATTGTGTTTGGGAGACCTCAGACAGGACGTTGTTCTAAGGTATCTGTGCTGTTTTTTACACTTTTTTTATTTTATTTTCTAAAGTTTTGTTTTTTTTTTTCGTCGGTCTGACAAGGGGACGCCCAAGTCAGATTCGATAGGGCTTCAAAGGTGGATACACTTCCCATCTGAATAAGTCCCAAGGATTAACCAGTGCTCGGGGCCAGATTCGTTCCGCCGAGGCCACTTGGTTAATCGGCTCGGGGCTGGATTCGTTCCGCCGAGGCCACTTGGTTAATCGGCTTGGGGCTGGATTTGTTCCGCCGAGGCCACTTAGTTAATCGGCTCGGGGCTGGATTCGATCCGCTGAGGCCACTTGGTTAATCGGCTGGGGCTGGATTTGTTCCGCCGAGGCCACTTAGTTAATCGGCTCGGGGCTGGATTCGTTCCGCCGAGGCCACTTGGTTAATCGGCTCGGGGCAGGATTCATTCCGCCGAGGCCACTTGGTTATTCGGCTCGGGGCTGGATTTCATTCCGCCGAGGCCACTTGATTATTCGACTCGGGGTCGGGTTACGCCCCACCGAGTTTACCTCTTTGGACTGGGGACGTAACATTCCCCCAGGTCCAAGTGTCTTTTTCAGCTCGGGGTCGGGTTACGTCCCATCGAGTCCGTCTTTTGGATTGAGGACGTAGCATCCCCCCAGGACCATCTATCCCAGCTCGGGGTCGGGCTATGTCCCCTCATTACAGGAGCTCATCCCGCTAAGAAACATCCTCAGAATAAGCTAGAAGAACCTAAGGGAAAGCATATAGAACGAAGAGAATACTACAAAAGGAAGGAAATATATTAATGTACATATACATCCCAAACAGAGTATGAAGAGTTATTACAAAAAAGATAAGTATACACAGGGCCCCGCCCGGGTTACCCCTTCTCAATCAGCCCGTACGGGGGTAGGAAGTTCTTCCTCAGCTGGCTCAGACGACGGATAGATCGGCTCGGTCTCAGGAGGGGGAGAAGCAGATTCAACCTCGGCAACCTGGGAGACTCCTACTTCAAGGATTGGAGGTGGAACCTCAGGATAATCCTCGCCAAGAGCAGGAGCCTCAGGACGGTTTTCTTGAAGAGCTGAGAAAACCGGGGTGATCGAAATCGGTTCGGGATCCATCACTTATTCGGGAGGAGGGGGTAGCCACCTCTGAAACTCTTCCTCGGATATTTCCCCTTTACAAAAACGGATGGCCGCATGAATAGGACCCATGTCTAAATCAGGTAGACCCATGGGGATGATTTCCGCACAATCACCGACCCCTTCAAGACGAATGGAGTCCCTATTAGCCTCCCACTCAAGTTCTCTATCCCTGACCTCGGCACGGGCCCGTCCCAGCTCCTCCTCCTTGGCCCGCAACTTATACTCCACGCTGCCTATTTCCACCTTGAGGATCCCAATCTCAGTCCGGGCGTCCACCAAACTTGTTTTAGCTTCTTCAGCGTTCTTCCGCTCTAGAGTAGCAGCAGCCTTAAGGGCTTTGTTTGTTTTAACAGCCTCAACTGCAGCCAGCTCATGATCCCTATTCCTCTCTTCGACACTAGCCAGCTTGGCCTCCACTTCAGAAAGACGATTCTGAAGTCTCTGGGCTTGGCCGCCTTCAGACAAAAGGCTTATAAACAGGTCCTTATTTTTTACCGCCAAATAATTTGCCTGCCGAGAAGAAAAAATAGTTAAGAAAATAAAACAAAGTCTAAAAGACACCACGGATATAGGAGAGAAGTAAAAGAAGTGACATGGGCTAGCTGGGAGCACAACTTTGCAACTACCTCCTCGGGTGAAAGGTCCTCAAACCTCGGAATCTTCTCAAGAGGTACGGCCCCGGCCAGCTCATTGAAAGCCGGTACCAAATGGGAAGTAGCTTCCCTAATATTCTTCCCAAGGTCATCAACTCCAAGAACCACAGCACCCTTCAATTTCTTGGAAGGACCCTCATGCCGAACTGGAGTTTCTCTACTCGGAGCCTCCTCCTCCTCCAATTCCCGCCTTAATTGAGTATCCACAGCTCCAAATCAACGCTTCCTTCTCCTGGAAGATCTCGGAGGGCTATCAGGACGGGTAACACCCATTGGAAGCACCCCGGAAGGCGAAGACAGACCTTGAGAGCTTGGACGCCCCATCTCTTCAGCCACCTTCCCTGCCTCAGAAGTTTCAGGCCGTCTCCGAGAAGTACCAACTCCACCTGGGCTAGTTTTCTTCGCAGCATCGGTCAACCGATCAAGGTACTTTGGTCTCTTCGACATACCTGCAAAAAGCAAAGATAAAAGAAAGGTTCAGGACCTGAGCATTAAAAGAAAAAAAAAAGACGACATCAAACATGACAAATAAACGAGGGAGTTGGCTAGAAGATCAACAGACATCTACCTATCCGACCCGAGACTTTGGGAGGAACGGCACGAACAAGTCCCGATTCAAAAAATGTCGCATCGTTTACCAACTCCCTCCAATGAGCGGCATACCGCCGAGCCCAGAATACCCGCTTCCGGACCTGGTGGGAGACCTTGGGAGCATCCCTCCAACAGGCTAGGGGGAATAGAAAAAACGGGGTAAGAATCCAAACATATAAAAAAAAAGGAACTAAGGGCAGGAAAATTAAATGTTAAACTCCTGACCTCCCGCTCTGAAGATATCCGGGACCAAGATCTCCTCTCCATTCTATCTCAGGGTCCGTCCCCAATCTCCAGTGGCCCAGAACCAAAGATCTTGGAAATTCTTATTGGAGTCAGTGAGTTTTTGGACGACGTTTGACGAACTGTCGTAAGCAGAAAGGTAGTACCAACCGTGGTGAGTCTTTGGGTTGGCCTTCAACCGATATAACCTCTTCACTTCTTCAAAAGAAGGTTCGCCAAGCCCCGCCCGATGCCAAGCTACATACAACCCGGCCAAGATCCTCCAACTATTTAGACTCAGTTGACAGGGGGCAATCTCCATCTCGGCCAGCATCCAGGCGAAGTAGGGTTGAATTGGAAACCGGAGCCCGCACTCGAAGAAAGCTGGAAGAAGGGCCACGGAACCATCGTCGGGCTGATTGGCACGATCACATGGGAGAGGGACCTCAAGAGCAATATCTATCGGGATGTCATATCGTTGCCGAAGCAGTGCTAGATCATCATCGGTTATCTTAGAGGGCCGAACCATATCCAGAGCCGAGCTGTCAAAGTCACCGGGCTCCGGATCCTTCCGAGGAACCCTCTGATGGTAAGTATCTTGTTCGATTTCGGAAGGGGTGGGGGTAGTATCAAGGTCTTCCACACTGGGTGCTCCCGAGCCAGAGGAAAGCTCTTCGGCAATAGGGGCCAAGGGTTTAGCAGGGTTTTCAGGGGAAGAACTGTCATCAGACATCCTAGACGTCCGAAAAATAAAAGGGCAAGGTCAGTCTACAACCATATTCTTGAAAAACGACCAAGGGATTCGCAAGCTATCCTAAGTGTCCAGAAAAAACTAAATCTATGAAGTTCTGAGTGCCCTAAGCAAAGTATTCAATAAAATCTCTCCCTAGCAAGTATCAAAACAAATGAAAAGGAGAAACAACAAAGCACATCAAGCAAGAAAAAAGGAAGAGGAAGAAGGTCGTTCGGGAAACTTACTTGATCTATGCTCGGAAAAGCGGTGAATATGTTGAAGAACTTTGAGTAAAACCAAATCAGATGCTTCGTAGCCGAAGGGAAGAAGAGTTTTTGAAGTTGATGGGATTTTTGCCAAACAGATGCAAGAATATCGATTCACCTTCTCATTACAACGTCGGAATAATTCCAACCATCGGATCGTAATAGAGTCCCGGATGGACGCCAAGTGTCAACTGCAAAAGAGGTCTACCAAAATCAAGTAAACGGTTGAGATCAGCGCACTATTAAGACGCCTCTACACGGTCGATTTTCTCCTGCTTTTGGCGGGAACCCGACGGATGTTTGACAAGTGTCAAACTCAGAAAAAAAACCCTAAAGGTGATTTGATGGGCATTTAAACAGACATGACGGTTGCGCGTCTCAAGAAAAGATGCTTGAAAAGAGGCAACGGAAAAATTTTGATTCGACTCCGGATCGACCACCAAGCAAAGTAATCAACACACCATCTTTATATAGTTCCCGGCACCAACTTGTGTGCTCGTTGGAACCGAGAACTAGGGGACAGATGTTGATGGTGTTTTCAGGCACTATGGTATTTAAAGCAGCACGACAGGGGTAAAAAGGTAAATCTCATTCTTGTTCAGGATCATTGATGCCGACCCGACCCATAAAAAGCCAGCAGTAAGGACCCGAGCACTTTGCAATAAGAGGCCGAGCACCTTATGGTTACAGACCGACCACAACATGAAGAGACCGATCACTTTATGGTCGGCAACCGATCACTTTGGTTCGAATGACCAATCATTATCAGATCGGCAGCATCATTCTCAGTTCAAAGAACCATTATGATCGACCACATGAAGACCGCGCATATGGCAAGGCGTACACCAGAAGATAAGACGTCATGTCCCTACGGGGTAAGGAGACAGTCCTACCTTCATAAAGAATACTGATGAAACCAGTGTCCTAGAAGGATAAAGGGAATAGAGGTAGATTTGATTAGGAATCCTTGTGGGAAAATGAGGTTGCTTCAATTAGGAATCCTCATAATAGAAGGAATCTGATTTCTTCACTATTATAAATAGAAGGGTAGAGTATGTGTAATGGGGAATGAAGATCAATCTCAGTGTGATTAAACTTGTAAAGCACAAGAGATACAAGTTTCAGCAATAAAAGGATAGTCATGTTTGTGTCCGTGGACGTAGGTTGGATAAAAATCCGCCGAACCACGTTAAATCTCCTTATTTGATTGGCGCATTATCTACCTTCTGCTAAGTTTGCTTTTCGTTTTCCCCATAACCAAATAAATTCACTATTGAATGAGGATTACCTCGGGAGTGATATTCTCATATTGCCCTGAGACCAAAATCCACCGTCAACAACCTGTGTGACAAAACCAATAACCCGTGAATCAGTCTCTCAGTGTGTTGCTGCGGATGCATCATTTAGGCGCACAGAGAAAAATGGATCCCACAGGAATAGTTTAGTCACCTCACCTATCTATTTTACATGGAGCAACACAGTAATTGGAATTCAATCTTGTAGAAAACAGTAAAAATGATTTTTTATTTGAACTCAGATCACCAATTGTATTCAGGATAGTATTAGAAGCTGTTTCCGAAAACATCCCAATCAAATTCTAAAGCAAAAATAATTTCTGGCCAAGTTGAGGATTCTGTTCAAGCATGGTGAAGATAAATAAATGTCCCCAAGGGGTGTGACTTGGTGGTGTAGGGTCCAGGATCTCACCTTGAGGTTCTGGGTTCGAATCCAGGGGGTGCACTTCTTGTAAGAGCCTGGGATAGCCGGTGGTTTTACCTGCGCCGCGGCCCAGAATGGGTGGTTTGGTGGCGGGGTTTCCATCGTTTCAAAAAAAAAAAAAAAAAATTTGGTGAAGATAAATTTTTTTCCCCATGTCATCATTACCTGTGACCTGGATATGAGCTTTTTCACATTGCTGGAAATTAGAATGCATAAAAAATGTCCATATACTAATGCACTGCAAATGTATCTTACAGTGATTAATATTTGGATTTGGAAACAAATGATGTACCTCGAGGCCAGAGAATTATGCTGGCAAAACCCATAAACAGATATACCGATCCGAAAATATTGTATCAGCGTTTAAAAGGTCAGCAATTGGAGCACCAGACAGGCAGACACATTCTTCTAATACAACAAATGTTTTTCTCCTCATACAAAAAATATTGCATACATGCATGGATAAATGATTTGATGTTATGTGATGATACCAGGTGAGTTCAGGAATTTTGTCCTTTTTTGGCTTCAATTAGAATCCTGAAGCATTTACCTGTCTTGTTTGCAAGGAGCCAATGACTGAATTGAGAATGATGCCAATTCATAAACCTATAAAACTTACTGGATTATGATAAGATTACTTAAAGATACTCATTTATCATGCAATGATATGATAAAATCAATTACAGAACAATAGTCGATTTAGCAGTCTTTTTTTATTAATACTGATACACAAAGTTTCTCTATTGTGACAGCAATGGTGCTCTTCAAAGGAGGAGAAGCGGTGAGCTGATCAGAATTCAGTCTTCTAGTGTCTTATTTGAAGACTTCTCGCCTCTACTGATCGTCCTAGGCTCGTTTTATACATATGGGATAGGAGCTTCTAATAATATACATTTAGTATAAATATGCATCTTGCTTCTTTCAGGGCCAAAATGCTGCTGATCTGATCTTCATACCTTCTCATTAGCTGTTGACATTACTGCTTTATGTTGTCGTCTTGATTCCCCTTGAAACAAGTTCATGGAAGGCTATGAGATTCATCTATATGATCATTCCATCTTCAATTGTTGCTTTCTCCAGTATAATGGTGATTCCTGAACGGATGTAGAATCCATCATCTGGCCTATCTGCTTCTTTAACACCCTGCAGAGCCAAATCATTCAGATGGATGCATAAAATTGAATATAACGGGCTGTAATGAAGGTTGTCAATTCTATAGCAATTGGTTACGAGCATGGCAAGGATTGCTTACATCTTTGTTCACAATGACCACATCTTTTCCTATCTTTGCATTCTTGTCAATTATGCAGTTCCTTAAAAAAAAAAAAAAGGCAAACTAATAGAACCTGAAGTGTTCATAGTCCATACAATCACATACGAGTTTCTCAATTTACAAAACCAGTTACCTGATTTTTGTATTCCTTCCAATCCCAATCGGGACCTTTCCCTCTGCTAAGAGAGATGCAATTTCAGGTTCAGTTTGGTAATAATCTGCACCCATCATCACACAGTCCTGGGGAAAGAGAGCGAGCAAGAGAGAGAGAAAAAAATTCACCCTTTTAGTCATCAGCAAAAAATCCAAAGTAATTGATCTTCCTATTAAGCTACTTTATACAAAACTGGAAACCATGACCATTCACCTTCAGCTCAACACCATAATCTAAACGTGAGCGTTCACCAACAATCGAGTGTTCAACTGTACATTCTCTCAAGAAACATCCATGTGAAATTATTGCATCCTTAATCTGCAAAATACAGTTGAAGCATGGGAAGGAAGACATCTAAATGAAACCACGAAGATATCACAGCTCTACCAGCATACCTTGCAGTTGTCAATTTTGGTTGGGGGTAGGAAACGTGGAGAGGTATAGAAAGGTGTGTTCGGGTCATAAAATTCAAACTCTGGAGACTGCATAAAAAGGAAGAGTCAATATCCACAAACTTCATTCTTGTTTTAAGGATAGGATTCAGACATCTCATTCTGTTGAAGGATGACCTTTAAAATAATCTTGTGATATCAACAAATTGCATAGAATATGAATTTAGTGTAAGAATACTATTACAAAAATTCTCTTCAAAATTTCCATGTTGAAATTTGCAATTACAGACTGACTGCCAGAGGATGGCATAGAAAGGCATGCCTATCAGTGATTCCAAAGCACCAATAATTGTGCTCGGGTGAGGTGACCCACAACCACAAAATGTGTTTTTACCTTTTCTTTATTATGTAACAAATGCACGTCAAAACAACATATTGCTTGGAAACTGAAGGAATATGGAATCAAGAATTACTGATACTATGTCACTGAAACCAACCTCTTTGGTGAGGCCCAAGTTAGCTTCATAGAAAGTCTTTATTGTTCCCATGTCTTCCCAGTAGTCTCTGAAGACATATGCCTGTCAAAACATGTGACCGTCAGCATATAATACACATTTTGTTCAATTTTTCATTTTTGTCAGTAAATGCCTAGGCTTGCAGAAACCAGAAAGTAGTAGGGACTAGGGAGGGAGGGATTTTGCACTAACAATTGACAAAACCACTATCCGACCAGTTTCATTGATGAATGAACATTTTCAAGATAAGGAAATTCTATTTAAGTTTTCTTACTTGGACATTGTGGTCCATGATGGCAGCAGGAATGATCTCAGATCCAAAGTCGTTGGATGTAGGATATCTCCACCTCAAAAGTTTTAATAAAACATCTGTTTTAAATACATAGACTCCCATTGATGCAATGTATGGGAATTTCATTGCATCTTGAGGAGAGTACCCCAAAAGTCTGGTATCTAGTTGCTGCAGTAAACAAATAGGAGAACTTAAAATTAAACTGATAACACAAATCAAAGGTATTAGAATAACGTCAACTTTCACTTAATGAATAGGTAACAAATGGTTGAACGGGATACTAAGTTGGCCATGTTCGGGCATTAATAATAAGAAAGACAGGCAACACAAAGCTTAAATGTGCTTAAAATATATTTTAGTCATTTATATTCTGCATAAGTTATAGGTTCAGCAATAACAGATGAGTTTCACATGCTATGATCAAGGAGCTATATTTGACAACATATTTGCACCATTTTTCCTTTTTGGTTAAGAGGCTAATAGGAATTTGAGGTAGGAAGATGACAGAAAATTATGCCGTTTAAAAAGTTTGTAAAGGTTTTAATCACATACGATAGGAACCCTTGGTGAGTTTGTGGTAAAAATGTGCCAAAGTATGCCCGTAAAAAAGTTGAAAAGTGATTTTAACACACAAATTCCATTGAAACTACGATATTCTTGTTCTTTAGAATCAAGTAATAATACTAATAAATGAAAAATAAATCATGAATCAAGACAAAGAAAGTCTAAGAATGAGATCTGCTTGGTGCTCACCATAGCTTTCAGATCAGCACCAGTTGGTTTCTCAGCAAACTGGACAATGCAGCCTCTATCGTCTATCTTCACCAATCCATAATCTGATGCGCGGCTGGAAATTATCAATAAGTTTAGATGGAGTAAGGAGCATAAATTAAAAAAGTATTAAAATGTGTACAAGAGACGACTGTTTTATTTTTATGACTGCTTTGGCAAAATAGAATCAATATATGAGCCAAACAGTTAAAATATTGCAAAAGGATTGGCATATATACGTAAATAGAGGCAATTCAGAGCACTTTACATCATAAAGACAGAATGAATACAGACCTTTCACCCACTGCTGCGCATGAAATTGTAATATCAGCATCTCTGTCGACATGACTCTGTTGATACAATTATAAACAGGTAAGCAAAACTTTCTAAAATGATTGAGTGATGAGTCCATCAGTTAGGAACAAAAATGTATACCTGTATGAAATCCATATAATCCATTCGATAAAGATGATCCCCACACAATATCACTATGTTTTCAATGTTTCTATTCTTGGCATCCTACAAGTCAAAGTAATTTATCATATTCCATTCCCGCTTGAGAGGAAAATGATCCATTCCAACTTGAGAGAAAAATGATGGGACTGTGTGGAATTTATCTATTGCTGAGCCTTTTTGGGATATTGTACAATAAATACAAGTACAATTGCCCATGCTTACCTCAAATACCCAAATAAATTGCCTCACGGCATCAGCTGTTCCTTGGAACCACTTCTTTCCAGTTTCCCCAGGCGTTTGAGTAGCTGCTAGAACCTGTTTATAAATTTCAGCTTTTAACCAGACTAATGAACGATTTGCAATAAAATTGTTTATGACACAAGCATTGGTGGATGAAGCTATACAAAAAACAATTACAATTTTATTTTCCTGAATTACTACCATTACTTTTCTTAATAAGCCGAGTGTTATTAAAGGCACAAAGAGCCCTGGGGCTTAGGCGCGCGCCTATGAAGGTGAGGCGTAAATTACAAAAATATACATATACAAGTATCCAGTCAACTAAAATAAAGAGAAATCATTGAAACTATATAAAAAAGGATAATTACAATAACTCAAATACTGATAATATAAATTAAGAAGTTTAAAACCACCCCAAAACCTATTTTAATTTAATAAATAAATATTATACAACCATAGTTGTTAAAGGCACAAGGGGTACCAAGGAGCTAAGGTCCTCATAGGGCATAAGTATAAGGCGCATTATGAGGTGCACACCTTTTCAATGTGAGGTGCATGGCGTACCCCGCATTTTTTTTACCATTTATTTTAATTACAATTTGAATAACTCATATAAATTCTATTTAATAAATTTATCCTATAAATTTCAGTTCAATGAGTAAAATCAACAATCATATCACATGGAAAAAATCATAAATTATAAAAAAAAGATTCAAAAAGTTATCAAAATTTATAATTCATAAAATATTTATTACTACTGATTGCTCTCATTTAACTTGTGAACTTCGTAATATGTACAATGATGTGATATGCAATTGTTCATGTCACTTTTCAAAATTCAATTATTTTTAAAGAGGTACAGAGGCGCGCGGCTTGGACTTGTGCCTAGGCGTTCCGAGACGGGTGCCTAGGAATATGAGCTGAGCCTCCCAAACAGGAGGCGCTGGTAAATGACATTGAATGGGAGGCGCACTTTTAATAACTATATTAATATAATTTGACTTCGGGTTGGGTAGACCAATTCCGTTAGGGGATTTCTCACATTTTTTTATGAGGCACACCTAAACGCATCTCAAATGCAAGCACCTTTGTGCCTAGGCATGCGCCGGATGAAAGTCGACTGACTTGACCTTTTACGAGGCGCAGTGGTCTGATATGAGCCTGAGACGCGCCTATGAAGCCAACACTTTATTAACTCTAAAGAGAACATAAGGTTTCCTCCTTTAATTTTATTCCCCAATCAACATTGAGATTTTGCAATTTCAAAATCTACTTATGTTGGTTTATAACCAATTAATTATATTGAAAAGATAACATATTTGCCTAAATTTGAATACCTCCACAAATCCATCCCCAAAATTGACACCGTTTCCAAAATATGTGCGTGCAAGATGCCGATTGAGGGAAGCTGAGTTGAATTGGGTCAGCACAAAGATCTTGTTTATGCCACTGTTGATGCAGTTGCTCATAGGGATGTCTATAAGCCTGTAACAGCCCCCAACTGGAACCTGCAGATCATAATTAATTATCAACAAATGAGGCCTGGGGTGCTATACAAATTCACGATCTCCAAAACAGTGGTGCTGCGTGATTAGTAATTTGATAGAGCAATATATTCATATTCGAGAATTTAATCTCAAAACAATTCATTTTCATTTTCACCTTAGCCCAAGTATACACTCTTCAAATTATCACAAGTTAATCATCATCTACACATAAACAATTTCAGCAAACAAGAAATATTTCTTACCGCTGGTGTTGCTGCTCTTATGGTAAGAGGAAAGAGCTGAGTCCCTGCACCTCCTCCTAATATGATCGCAGCAACATTTTTCGGATCTACTCTTCTTCTCTCAAACCTTGGCGGCACTAAAGTCTAAAATCATATTGCAAGGATCAAAATGGAATGACTTATTAAACAACCATACAACATAAATATGAACAATTATTAACATGATGTGCCATTGCTTCTAACAAATTCAAATTCTGAGTGCATAAAGATTGATCATTTTCAAGAATTGATAAAGGGAAATTGAATCAATGGAATTATACTTGCCACAAACTCATTGGGATTGTTTGAAGTAAAAACAGCATAAGCAACACCAGGTTTGACCTTCTTGTCCCTCTTTTCAGTTTTCAAACTTTTTGCCAACTGATTAACCCAACCATTATTGCTTACACTCCCTCTGATCCTCTCTCCCCAAAACGCATTCTCTCCATTCTTGAAACCATCTTTGCTAGCTTTCACCACATGGGTATTGGCTCTCAAGCCCACACAACAAGAATCCATTGCAGTTGCTTCACTTCCAGGATCCTAACACTATAATTTAGGGAAAAAAAATTACCCCAAAATTATGATGATGATGTTTAAAATGCTACAGTCAGAGACACGCACAAGTACTGAACTCAAATCCCAATAAAGTATAAAACTCTAATCTAAGTAACCAAGTAAAGTATATATCACATAAAGATAACCACAAAATAATGGAAATGAATCAAATGACAATTGTATTATATCATACAAACTCTGTAGTATAATAGTGTAACAACTAAGAAACTTGATCAAAGAACGTACCCAGATCATGTGAAGTATTAAGAACAAGATTATCAAAAAAATTAAAAATAAAAATAAAAATCCCAGAAGTTGAAAAAGAAAGTACCAAATGGGACTCAATGGGGGTGATCAAAATGGTTGAAAATGGGAGTGAAATGCGTGAACTGATGTTGAAGGTGGCGGTTTTAGCTTTTATTGGCTTGTGAGCCTTCACGATAAAACCTGCCAATCTCGGTATTTAAATAAGTATAAAAGTATTAATAATTGCACTCTGTGACTGTACTGTCTGTCTCTCTAAATCTGCAAATGACACAATGACTTGTGCCATAGTCCAGGTTTCTAGGCTACTCTCTCTGCCAATAGAGAAACCCATTAGAAGCCAAGCCAACCAGCTGTGTCAAATTAATTTATTGCAGTGTCAAAATAAGCCATTAGTCCAAGTTTCCAGTTTCAAAATATTTTTCTTTATTTTTTTAGAAAAATAATAATAAAATATTTATTGCATTAATATATCCTAAAAATATTTGTAACAAAAACTTAATGTGACAAATATGTAGGGAAATTATCAAATTTATGAGAAAATCTTTGGTGCAATAGTGGTACTACGTCATTCATGCAACAATCATTTGCCACGCGTGCTAAAAAGTCAAAAAACAACTAAAAAATAGGAAGAAAATTAAACATGTTATTTTTTAATTGATTGGTGGTACCACGTCATCAATATCACTGTTGCACCAAAGATTTACTCTAAATTTAGACATTTTGAAACTCAAAATATTAAATTTGGGTACTTAAAAGTTTTTATCAAGAAATAGGTAAATTCATGATTTTGGATAAAAATGTCATTCTTCTTTCTCTAAACTTGAAGATTTTTTCCTTCAAAAAATGCCTAAAAATCGCAACAGTTGCGATGGGTTTTTGCGACACCTATTGCAAGTGTTGTAAAAATCATCGTAAATATGTCTTAATCATCGCAAATGTTGCAAGCGTCGTAAAAACTCATATCAAAATCGTACACTTGTTTTGTGATGGGTTTTTGTGGCACATGCGATGAGTGTCACCAATGGCGGAGATAAAATTTTATTTTAGGATGGTTAACATTTATTTTCTATATAATATTGGTTGGCTAAATAATTTATTATTATTTGTTTAAAGGAATATACAAAAAATTATGGATTTGACATCGGGTTTAGGCATAGGCAGCCTTATTCCCTGTGCCGTCCATAGGTGTCATAAAAATCCATCCCAAAAAAAATTGTCCTGCCATTTTCTAGAAAAGAAATTTGAGAAATCTCTTAAAAATAGATTGAAGAGGAAGAAAGGCATTTTTGTCCAAAAAAAAAAAAAGTGAATTTACTCATTTCTAAATAGAAATATTTAAGTATCTAAAATTGATATTTTGAGTTTCAAAATAACCCAATTTAATAATTTCTCAGTATATTAAACTTGTAATATTTTATGACCCTTATCATATATATGGGCCCCATTGCAAGGCCATTTATTTTTTGCTATTGTTTGGCTGCCAAAAAAATGGGTGACAATCGGTTTTTGTAATTATTTGTCTTAAAAATTATATTATTATTAATTAGTAAAATATTAAAACATTAAATATATTAAGAAATTAATATATAAATAATAAAATATTAAATTATATATCTAATGGTCAAAGTTATATATTAACGAACAAAAATTTCATGTTAGCAAAGATTTCATAGTTTCGGTAGAATGTTTAATAGGAGTTACATGTTCAATTATCTTAGTTGTATGTTGGTTATATGTTATTACTCAATAATTGAATATTAATGGTCAAAGTTGTATGTTAATGGTTAGAAGTTCCATATTCTAGAGGGTTTCATATACATATTTCATATTTTAGAGAGTTTTATATTTATCGGTTGTGGTTGCATGTTATGGTTAAAGTTGTATGTTCAATGGCAATGACATATCCAAAAATTTTATTTAGTCGAGTCACGTTCAAAATTTATTACAATTATTTTTAAAAATTCATATTATAATATATAACACAACAATTATAATATTTTATTACTCATTGAGAAATTATATAATGAAAACGATATATAATAGTTTTATTTTCCATTCATACTTTGTATATTAGACATTGGGTGGTAGAGAAGTGACGATGGAAGTGACAAATCGGTGCCAGTAAGATCATGAGGAAAATTTAGAGTTTTCTTCTGTTATTTGTAAATTTTTTAAGATGAAGAACTTAAAAGATTTAAGTCTATTATATTAGTTATTTTTTAATAAGATTATTAAAAAAAATTGAAAAAAAACGCATTCTCTTCTATTGTATTATTATTTAGTGTAGGTGATTGATTTTTATGAAATCAAAAGAACTAAATAAATTTTAAATAAATATACTTTTATATAAGATACAATTTGAAATTTTTTAAAATTAGTTGGATCACTATGACAATCCTAAAAATTAGTTAGGATATTTTTATAAATTGAAAAAAAAAAAATTATAAAATCACATTTTGAAATTTTTGCCCCAGCTAATCCTCATGTGGATACGAACCTGTTCAATGGTATTAGTTACATTTTTCGTTTTACACAACATTCTTTTGGTTACATGTACTGCTAAATAATTGCATGTTAATGATTAAAGTTGCATGTTAATAGTTTGAAGTTTCATATTTTATAAGGTTTCACATTTATTAGTTGTGCTTGCACGTTAATGATTAAAGTTGCATATTTAATAATTTTAATTGCATATTAGTTTTACAAAATATTCTTTTGGTTGCATGTTATTGCTAAAAATTATAGGTCCATAGTCAAATTTACATGTTAATAATTAAAAGTTTCATTTTAGCAAATATTTCATATTTATTGGTTGAGATTGCATGTTAATGGTTAAAATTACATGTTCGTATTATAGAAATATTGAAATTTTATATTTTAATGCTCGATAATTGTAGGTCAATGATCAAAGTTGTATATTAATGATTAAAAATTTCATTTTATCAAATGTTTCATATTTATTGATTTTGTTATATGTTTGATGATCAAATATGCATATTTAATAGTCAAAGTTATATATTAACCGGTTATAAGAATAATATGTTTATTATTTTATTTAATAATTCCTTAAAACTCAATTGTTGGATGATATATCTTATACCCATCGATATTATTTTATAGGCACTCATAAATATTTATACATTAATTGCATGGTAAATTTTAGGCTGCACCCATCCATCCCAATAATTTTCTACGCATTGCAACAACTTTTCTGAAATGGAAAAGCAGTGCTTCCATGATTGTTGCAGCTACAACGATGATTCATCTCCACTCCACTATATTAGAATGGACATGCCACCTCTTTTTCGTA
>SKCR01007770.1:0-24399 GCA_019454045.1 Zanthoxylum bungeanum | reverse complement strand
CTTGCATCGCTAATACTTAAGACAATCAATATACTTTGGTTTTGGTCGTCCAGGGCTTTAACAGGTTCTGTGTACGCCTCTTCTGGGTATATTGAGAATCGTAGTGTATTGGGTATGATGTCGAGATGGAAGTATCACTCTAGTCATAGTGGATATGATGATCACATATGATACGAAACTGGTTCTCTTATGTACTGCAGTCATCGGGATAATATGACTAGGTCATGATTATCCGATTATAGAGACTAGTTAGCAGAGATCTGATATGTGCTTTGTATGAGGCAGACACATTTCCAGCCCCAGGCCTTGCACATGACATCCGATATTGGATCGAAATACGCAATACTACGTATACTACACCTGATATAGATCACATATTCCTGTAAGGATATTTCTGGAGAATTGGGTAGGCATGGCGCTTTGCTAGAAGCCAACCATGTCTTGTAAATCGGTAAAAACGTAGTACTAGGTACTTACGTGTTCGGATAGTCTGACGATCGGATTTACTGCCAACATATCCGAGGATCTCATGGGTCACTTCCCGAAGATTCACCGATGACGTATGACTCGCAATTTATTAATCTGGGATTAATTAAATGAGAGAGAAAATTAATCTAGGATTAATTACGGAGATATTTTATCTGGGATAAAATATTATTTAAAGAGAGAAAACGATTAATTGGGAATTAATCGATAAAATAAAATATTCGATATATTATACGAAATTGGATTTCGACGCGGAATTAAAATTAGATTTTAATTCGGGCGTACGAGTTAATTTAGAATTAATTCCTTAGCGACGTGAATAGTGATTTTACTAGGCATAATTATTTAATTATGTCGCAATGGAAAATTCGTTAATTGGAATTAGCAAACCTGAGCCCGGGAGTGTTTGCGGGCGCACTCGCATTGCGAATTAAAGTGCGGCCCACAAGTCACATTAAGCATCAAATCATTAGTCATTTTGAGTGATGTGACAACTAGTCACTTTTGATGTGAGTGATTGATGTGAGTTGTTGTATGAATTAAAAGCTATTTACCATTTATTTGATATTGGTATTTGACTTTTTATTTTTGTGTATTAGATACACAAATCAAAAACAACCATCACAACACTTTTTCTTCTCTCTTTCCTCTCCTACATCTCACGCCCAAGAGGCTGTTTTTCCTTATTTCTTTCATTGGTTTTGCCGAGCATACAAGGAAGAAGATGGTGATTTTTGTGGAAAAAATCACCAAGAGCTAGCACTCAATAGATGACATACAAATGTGATAGGGAAACCCACCCGTGGGCTTGGAATACACATCACAAAACTTGAGATCATCCATGGCCGAAATTTGGAGCAAATATTTGGGACAAAACCGTGAGCTTCAAATGGCATAAAGAGTTTTTGTTGTTCAACGCATCACTCAACCGATCATTGTAAGTATTCCGTAATTTCTTTGATGTATTCACATGATTTTCATTGCTTGATTTGATTCTTGGGACCTTAAAGAAACCCAACAATGGTATCTTGAGCCTAATTGAGCATGAAAATGATTTAGGATTAAAATTTGGTAAATTCAATTTGAGCATGATTTGATGAAATTGTTTGATTGAGTATGCTTGAATGATGTTTAATTGAAGTTGGATATAATCAATTTCATGAAAATTTGATTGGATCATTTTTTACCCAAAAAGTAGGCTTGGCCGAAATTGATGTATCATAATCTCATGGTAATTTTTGTTTTTTGATTCATTGGATGAGTTTCAAAGACTTTGGGAATGTTAATTTAAATTCAATTGGATTGAAATTGGAATTAGACAAAAATCCCTACCATTACCGTGTGTTAAGAAGCATGAAAAGGGTTTGATTTTTGATTAAAATGTGTTGGACATGTTTTGATGTTAATGAGAATAATTAATTGTACAAATTTGTGTTTTGGAAATGTTAATTTGGGTAATTAATTATGGCAATACACTTAGGTTAATTAAGTTATGAAATTTGGAATTTGGTGATTTAATTAATTGGGCCTATTTTGGAAATTGGGCTTGAAAAGTTGTAATTGGGCTTAATGGGCTTGGTTGTACCAAGTTAGGTTTAGGCTAAATTGGTTGGATCCAATTGGGCTTAAAACCATTTCCATAAAGTCCAATTATGACTTAATTGACCTTTAATATTAATTCGGCCTAATGGGCCTAAATTGGTTTCTTGGCAAATAAGGGTGATTCCTTAAATGGGCTTTGGTATTTGGGTTTGACCCATATTGACCAAAAGTCCATGCCTATTAAATTGACATTGGATGTTAATCGGGCTTTGAGACTCGTAACGATTAGATTTGGAATCTAAGTCGTAAAGGTACGTTAAAAGTGTAAATATTTAATTTGGAATTAAATAAATGAATTAGTATTAAATACAAATTAAATTGGATTTATTGTTGTAGTTTAATTTAATTCAAGAATTCATACTTTGAGTACTTATTCGCAAAATGAGTTTGACTCGCGCAAAATCAAATCGTTGTTTGAACATTGGATGGTCATTAATATTCAGATTAATTAATTGATTTAGATTGATTGATAACATGCTTGTGTGAATACATGGTTGCGATGTATGAATAATGTATATCGGATGGATATTAGATGGGTGGGGCAATTTCGAAAATTATTGTAATAAATTTAGAATTTATTAATTGGATCTGCTTGTCCAGCCTATTACCTCCTTACTCTTTGTATTCTCTTCTCACTTATTCCCCTCAATGTAAATGAGGTTTCTTTAGAAGTGTTATGTAATCGGGTAGAAGTAATACATGTGCTAGCGGGAGAGAGGAAAGAGAGAGATTTGTTCTATGAACAATGTTTAAATATCCATCCGCATATCATTATTATATTTATTTATATGCGCCTTATTATGTGTTTAGAATGCATGTTTAAGGGTGTATGATGATGAGACCTTAATAAATATAATTAATTGGTTACCAATTACACGCGAAAAACCCTCAACATCATATTAAGCGTTTTTCCTTCCATTGAGTGATTCTTACTCAAGTTCCAAGACTGGCATTAGTTTGTTGGCCAAAGTCAAGACCTTTGTCCGTCGAGGATGTGTTTGAATCATAAAGGCTTTGTTCCATATTGGTGTCTTTTCCAAGTTGTGATTTGTTGGCCACAGTCAAGATCACTTCTTGTCCATCTACATTGATTACGAAGCTTTCCAAGGTCAATGGGTTCTGTTTAACTGGGATCACTAAGTTTGTTGTGCCAAAGCCAAGGCTTAGTTGATTTAAAGGAAAAAGGTTAGGCAATATATTGGATATATTGGCATATATAAGATATATGTTTCGGACTTGGATGTCCACCTACTGGATAATTCGTTATTTTGAAATTAGCGAACCCGAGTCCGGGTGTGTTTACGGGCGCAGTCACATTGCGAATTAAAGTGCGGCCCATAAGCCACAGCAAGCGTCAAATCATTAGTCAATTTGAGTGATGTGAAAACTAGCCACTTTTGATATGAGTGATTGATGTGAGTTGTTGGATGAATTAAAAGCTATTTACCATTTATTTGATATTGGCATTTGACTTTTTATTTTTGTGTATTAGATACACAAATCAAAAACAACCATCACAACACTTTTTCTTCTCTCTTTCCACTCCTACATCTCACGCCCAAGGGGTTGTTTTTCCTTCTTTCTTTCACTGGTTTTGCCGAGCAAACAAGGAAGAAGATGGTGATTTTTGTATCAAAAATCACCTAGAACTAGCACTCAAAAGAGGACATACAAAGGTGATAGGGAAACCCACCCGTGGGCTTGGATTACACATCACAAAGCTTGGAGCTTGAGATCATCCATGGCCGAAATTTGGAGTAACTTGTTGGGACAAAACCGTGAGCTTCAAAGGGCAAAAAGTGTTTTTATTGTTCAACTCATCGCTCAACCGATCATTATAAGTATTCTGTAATTTCTTTGATGTATTCACATGATTTTCATTGCTAGATTTGATCCTTGGGACCTTAGAGAAACCCAATAATGGTATCTTGAGCCTAATTGAGCATGAAAATGATTTAGGGTTAAAATTGGGTAAATTCAATTTGAGCATGATTTGATGAAATTGTTTGATTACGTATGCTTGAATGATGTTTAATTGAAGTTGGATATGATCAATTTCATGAAAATTTGATTGTATCATTTTTTGCCCAAATGGTAGGCTTGGACGAAACTTGATGTACCTTAATCTCATGGTAATTTTGGTTTTTTGATTCATTGGATGAGTTTGAAAGACTTTGGGAATGTTAATTTAAATTCAATTGGATTGAAATTGGAATTGGACAAAAATCCCTACCATTGTCGTGAGTTAAGAAGCATGAAAAGGGTTTGATTTTATTTAAAATGTGTTGGACATGTTTTAATGTTAATGAATATAATTAATTGTACAAATTTGTGTTTTGTAAATGTTAATTTGGGTAATTAATTATGGCAATACACTTAGGTTAATTAAGTTATGAAATTTGGAATTTGGTAATTTAATTAGTTGGGCCTATTTTGGAAATTTGGCTTGAAAAGTTGTAATTGGGCTTAATGGGCTTGGTTGTACCAAGTTAGGTTTAGGCTAAATTGGTTGGATCCAATTGGGCTCAAAACCATTTCCATAAAGTCCAATTATGACTTAATGGACATTTAATATTAATTCGACCTAATGGGCCTAAATTGGTTTCTTGGCAAATAAGGGTGATTCCTTAAATGGGCTTTGGTATTTGGGTTTCACCCATATTGACCAAAAGTCCATGCCTATTAAAAGCCCATTGGACTTTAAATTAAATTGACATTGGATGTTAATCGGGCTTTGAGACCCGTAACGATTAGATTTGGAATCTAAGTCGTAAAGGTACATTAAAAGTGTAAATATTTAATTTGGAATTAAATAAATGAATTAGTATTAAATAAAAATTAAATTGGATTTAATGTTGTAGCATAATTTAATTCAAGAATTCGTACTTTAAGTACTTATTCGCAAAAGGAGTTTGACTCGCGCAAAATCAAATCGTTGTTTGAACATTGGATGGTCATTAATATTCAGATTAATTAATTGGATTAGATTGATTGATAACATGGTTGTGTGAATATATGGTTGCGATGTATAAATAATGTATATCGGATGGATATTAGATGGGTGGGGCAATTTTGGAAATTGTTGTAATAAATTTAGAATTTATTAATTGGACCTATTTGTCCAACCTATTACCTCCTTACTCTTTGTATTTCTCTTCTCACCTATTCCCCTCAATGTAAATGAGGTTTCTTTAGAAGTGTTATATAATCGGGTAGAAGTAATACATGTGCTAGCGGGAGAGAGGAAATGGAGAGATTTGTTATAGGAACAATGTTTAAATATCCATCCGCATATCATTATTATATTTATTTATATGCGCCTTATTATGTGTTTAGAATGCATGTTTAAGGGTGTATGATGACGAGACCTTAACAAAGATAATTAATTGGTTAACAATTACACGCGAAAAACCCTCAACATCATATTAAGTGTTTTTCATTCCATTGAGTGATTCTTACTCAAGATCCAAGACTAGCATTGGTTTGTTGGTCAAAGTCAAGACCTTTGTTCGTCGAGGATGTGTTTGAATCATGAAGGCTTTGTTCCATATTGGTGTCTTGTCCAAGTTGTGATTTATTGGCCAAATTCAAGATCACTTCTTGTCCATCGACATTGATTACGAAGCTTTCCAAGGTCAATGGGTTCCGCTTAACTGGGATCACTAAGTTTATTGTGCCAAAGCCAAGACTTAGTTGATTCAGTGGAAAAAGGTTAGGCAATATATTGGATATATTGGCATATATAAGATATATGTTTCGGACTTGGATGTCCACCTACTGGATCTAGGAATTGGATGGGATCCAATTGATGTTAGAGATCTACCTAGTTAATTATTATACAATTTTTTTGGCCAAAGTCAAGATTGTGTGTTATTTAACGGGATTCTAGCCTACTAGGAAACAAGGTTTCCTGAGTACTCCACAGAGGGTTAGAGGCTCGCCGAAAAATAGTGGGAGGCAAGTATTAAATTTGCAATATTCGTTTAGTTACTTGCCATACGCGCTCATTTCAATTTTTCGTCAAATAAATAATATATTAGTTGGACTAATATTTAATTGTTGTTTAATTAAAACAGTTGGACTGTATTCAAAATATTTCAATTAATAGTTGATTTTGTAATTGGATTATAGTAATCAATATAATTGAATTTATTCTATTAAATTGTAGTTGATTATATAGTTAGCTATAGTAATCATTATAATAAATAGTACCTAAAATCGTTGATTAAATAGTTGGACTATTAGAATTAAAGATAATTGAAAGATTAGTGTTAAAACATAATCCTGGGTGAAAATGTATTTAAACGACTTTAATTTTCAAATTGGGAATAATGAATCAGGATAGTCCTGAAAACTAAGAAGTTACTTTATTTGATAAAATAACATCTTAGGCCTAAGCCCGAAGTTGAGCAAACAGTAGAACATGATATTTGGAATATTCATGTGATGATAACTTTAATGCTTAATCAATTTTTCTTGCCAAATAGACTCCTTAATTTGTTAGTCAAAACTAAGGATTAGATCCTTATAGTATGATATTGAAATTGAAGGATCTTCATAGATCTATTCTTAGATCATAGAAGTAGAAATTGCAATAGTAAACTCTTGGAGAGTTAATGGCTATACTCAAGGAGACAAAGCCAGAGTTTGCAATAAGGCAAGAAGCGAAAGGCGCATCTTACTTCGACATCCCAGAAGGCCAAAGGCTTGGCCAAGGGCTTCTGGAATGTGAAAAGGGCAAAGGCAAAATCATTATAATCTTCTGGGAAGATAAATGACATATCCCAAAATGTCTGCCTAAATTGTGGCAAAAGGGGTCACTGGATGCGTGACTTCCGTATGGACAAGGTAGACATGAAGGAATTGAAGACGGTGCAAGGCTCCGATTTCAAATATCTTAGTCATAAGTATGTTAACTACTAGTATAAAAATTAGATTTTAGATACTGAGTGTGGAACATAAATATGTACTGGTGTACAACATCTGCTGATAAGCAGGATACTGACTTCAGTTGAGATTTACCTACGAGTCGGAAACGGGACGACTTTCGCTGTTTTATCCGTAGAAACCTAAGTTTAGGAACTACCATTCAGGTGTGTACTTAAATGAGGAAACTATTAAAATGTAACTAGTTTGACTAGAAACATTATCTCTATATCATGGTTTAATCCGTTGCGGATATACCTTTATATTCTAGAACACTAAAGTGTTTATTATATAAAGATGATATTGAGATAAACACATTAGATGTGAATAACAGTATTTATATTTTGAATATAAATAAATCTCACACATATGACATGACAAACAAATAGCTCAAACTGAGTAAATCAGTTGAGACTTATATGTGGCATTGTTGTCTGGGACACAATTAACAAGACTCATATATCCACACTTTCGAAGAGTGGATACTAGGACGGATTTTATTCTATTCAAATGATGTATACGAATCTAGTTTATTAGGCAAAGTGCCTAAAAACACCTTTACTTGGTAAAAGTGCAAGTGCCACCGATCTGTTAGCCCTGTTCATGGTGACGTAAGTGGGCCCATATCTAGCTAGGCTAGAGGTGGATATGAATGTTTCGTGACCTTTACGGATGTGGCATCGCGTTATGGTTATGTGTTTCTTTTGAAACACAAATCAGAAACTTTTACAGTTTCGACACGAAGTAGACAAACAGATCGGCTATAGTATAAAACGTCACAGTTAGACCATGATGGAAAAATACTTAAGCAATAAGTTTCTTATATATTTGGAAGAGTATAGTATTCTTTCAATGAGGAATCCTCTCGGAACACGTCAATCTAACGGTGTGTCCGAACAGAGAGACTGAATTTTGTTGGACATGATAAGGTTAATCATGAGTCGCTCTGAGCTACCATTTCCTTCAAGGGATAGCTTAAACAGTTCAAAACTTATTCAGAATAAGGTTCCATAAAAATCTGTTTGACAGACTTCATTTTAGATATGAACAAGAAAGAAACCGGGTTTTCTCATTCCTGAAGATTTGGGAATGTGGGCATATGTTTGGATGATACTAAACTAGAACCCAAATCGGATAAGTGGCCTAAGTTGTAGGTTATCCTAGGGAAACCAAATTATAATATTTATAAATCTCACAAGAGAACAATGTAATTGTTGCTCGCCATGCGGTTTTCCTAAGAGGAATACCTATATGCAGTCGTAAGTGGTAGGAAAGTAAAGCTCGATGAAAATCGGAGTAATACTATTCCAGGCACCGATTCCTTAATGGAACACAGATAGTTCATCAAGGATGAAACTATACCAGTAATATTCGAATACACAAGAACCACGTAAGTCGGAGAGAGTCAGAAAAAAACTGGGAGGTATGGGTTTCTGATCTCACCTCGTAAATATGTCAATTTATTGAGGAATACGAACTGACTACGTATGAGGAAGTGATACAAGGTATCGACTCCCTATTATGGCAAAGTGCCATGATGTCCGAAATGGATCCATGTATACCAACTAAGTTTGGATACTACTTGATGTACCGCAAGGCATTGTGCCTATTGGTACTAAATAAGTCTTCAAGGAAGACATACATGGAAGGAAACATACCACGTACTAAGCTAGGCTTGTAGCGAAAAGGCATCGTTATCAACATTGTGTCGATTACAACGAAACCTTTTACTTGTTGCCATGGTTAAATCCATTTGGATAATGCTTGCTGATGCTGCATGTTTCATTTGTGAAATATGGAGCTGAATGCCAAAACCGCTTTCCTTAATGGAAACCTTTTGGAGGATGTTTACAACATCCTAACGGTTTTTTCATACCAATGTTGGAAATAATTACCAAGCCCCAAGATCAACAAGAACAAGCAAAAATATAAATACATGAATGAATAAATTGAAGTATGGCGGAATCATACTCACAATACTTGAAATGGATGCTAAGATGATGCGAAATTCCTCCCTTGTGCAGTGAAGCTCTCGGCCAAGAAGAAAAGAGGGACTCCAAGTCGAGTTTGATCCTTCCAAGATCAAGGATTAGTTTCCATATCACCTATGTTGATCCCTTGAAGGTGCTAGCCTTTGTTGTGATTTTGAATGCACAACTTCTTCAAATCTTGCCACAAAAATTGAAGAAGAATGGAGAGCCCAAAACTGCATGCAGTTTCGGCAATGTGAGAGAGAGGAGAGTTATGATTTTTGTTACAAAAAATCAATTTATATTTATGCCATAATATTTTTAAATTAATAATAAACTTATGACACAAATCATGCAATGGCTTAGAGTGTCAAACACTCAAACTCCATGCAAAACCATTGAGTGTATTGTACACTATCACCATGCAATGTATTAACAATTAAATAATGCATAAAATGACAGTGTCATGTGGGCCCCACACGTTTCCAATGAAAGTGGGCCCACGTGCACTCACGCGTTCGGGTTCGATATTTCCGAAATACCGAACTTAGGTCGCGACGTTAATTAAATCGAAATTTAAATAAATAATTGCGCCTAGCGAAATTATTATTTACGTCGCTAACGAATTAATTCTAAATTAACTCGTTTGCCCGAATTAAAATCTAATTTTAATTTCGCGTCGAAATCGAATTTCGATTATTATATCGAATATAATATTTTTACGATTAATTCCAAATTAATCGTTCTCTCTCTATGTATAGTACTTATCCAAGATAAAGTCTCTCCGTAATTAATCCAAGATTAATCGAGTTTGAATCATACGTCATTGGTGAATCTTCGGGAAGCGACCCAAGAGATCTATGGATATGTTGGCAGTAAATACGGCCGTCAGATTATCTGAATACGTACGTACCAAGTACTACGTTTTACCGATTTACAAGACAAGGTAGCCTCTAGCAAAACGCCATGCCTACCCAATTCTCCAGAAATATTCTTATTGGAATATAAGATCTATAACAGGCGTAGTATACCGTAGTATAGTGTATATCGAACCAGTATCGGATGATCACATGTAAGGCCTGGGGCTGGAGATGTGTCTGCCCCGTACGATACACATATCGGACATCAAGCAACCAGTCTCTTTGAATCGGATAATCCTGACCTAGTCATATACCCGATGGTTGTTGCAACCATTATAGAGTACTAGTTCTGTATCCCTCGCGATCATCATCTCCATATGTCTGAAGTGATACTTCCATCTTGACATCCCACCCAATACACTACGATTCTCGATAAATCCAGAAGAGGTGTACACAGAACCCGTTAAAGCCCTGGACCACCAAAACTAAAGTTTACCGATTGTCGTAAAGTACTAGCGATGCAAGTCTCAGGTTAAGATCATATGCACCTACCCTGAAGCGGACTCCCATAGACACGCAGACATACTACCAATGGGATTCCGCGGGGTCTATCCAGAGCGAAGCTGCGTTTTCCGTACCATCGGTAAAACACAACCTCCTACCGCACTTGCCTAAGTATCCTATACTTAAATTATGAGAACTATGCCGTTGTGCCCTAACAACATGCACAAGTGCAGTACTAGTCTATTCCGCATTATCGATGTCCAATCTCGATAATACTACGACTAGGGATATTTAATGATTAAACCTTTATGGATTGATACCGTCTCATATCATCACAATCCGGAACTAATCATAGGGACTTTTACCATTTATATATCAAGTAAATAAATTACAAAACGGTATAAAAGGCAATTTCATTACTACATAGTTAAATTTTGTACAATAATACAATATCATTTACAAAATAGTGACGCTATGGGTCATAACTGTCTAACAACCAAAACTAGCAAACAAGGTTTTCAGGTTATTCGATCCATGGATGGATTGAAGCAAGCATTGCGTTCTTGGAATTATCGTTTTGATGTAATCAAAATTGTGTATGATTAATTCAAAAACGAAAATGATTCGTGTGTATATAAAGGAGGTTAGTGGAGCGCACTGACAATGAATCTCCTAAGTAATGATGACATATCATTTCTTGGAAATGATATTCCCATAATACAATCGGTGTGTGATTGAAAGCTTGGCTTTCATGAAAATTCTCCGTAGAATTCTTGTGGGAGAAACAACCTTTATTATAGGAATAAAGTGTTGGAGTTTCTATAGGTCCCAATATCAAAACTCAAGCATGATACACAAGTGAATACAACGACGAAAGTTGCGGAATACTTACATCGATCGGTTGAGCGACGAAGGAGGCAACAAAAAACGAAATTCTGCTCACTGCCCACTGCTCATGTGCGCCCACTGCAGCAGTTTGGTGGTCTGTTTTGCGCCATTTTCAACAAGAATTTGAAGCTCCAAGCTTCATCATTTGAATCTCGGCTCATGGGTAAACTTCCCTATCACCTTCGCATTGATCTCGGAGTGTGCTAGCACTCTTGTTTTTGCATCAAAAACGCACTTGGCTTCCCTCCATTTTCGGTCACTACCCAGCAAAACCATAAATGGCGTGAAGATAGGAAGAAGAAGAAGAAGAGAGAGAGGAGGGAAAAATGTGTTCTGCATATTTTGTGAATACCAAAAGTGTATCTAATACACTTGAAATGAAATTCAAATTCATTTCCTACACATTTGGCTTTAATTGCCAACCACACACATCACTCATCACATCACTCAAGTCACATCAATTAATCAAGTCACATCACTCAAAGTGACAAGTGATTTGACGCTTGATGCGACTAATGATTTGATGCTTGATTTGACGTGCCGCACTCGAATTCGAAATGCGAATGCGCTCGCAAATAATCTCGGGCTCGGATTCGCTAATTCTAAATTAACGAATTTTCCGTCACGTCGTAATTAAATGATTACGCCTATCGAAATCACTATTCACGTCGCTAACGAATTAATTCTAAATTAATTCGCTCGCCCGAATTAAAATCTAATTTTAATTCCGCGTCGAAATCCAATTTCATTTAATATATCAAATATATTAATTAATCGATTAATTCCAAATTAATCATTCTCTCTCTCTTTAAATTGATATTTTATCCCAGATAAAATATCTCTGTAATTAATCCCAGATTAATTTTCTCTCTCATTATATTAATCCCAGATTAATAAAAGTGCGAGTCATACGTCATCGGTGAATCTTTGGGAAGCGACCCATGAGATCCCCGGATATGTTGGCAGTCAAATCTGTCATCGGACTATCGAACACGTAAGTACCAAGTACTACATTTACCGATTTACTATACAAGGTTGGCTTCTAGCAAAGCACCAAGTCTTCCCAATTCTTCGGACATATTCTTATAAGAATATTTAAGATCTATATCAAGCGTAGTATACCAATTGTATTGTGTTATATCGGCCCAGCCCAGTATCGGATAGTCACGTGCTAGGGCTGGGGCTGGATAAGTGTCTGCCCCGTCCGAAGCACATGTCGGATGTCTGGTAACATAGTCTCTATAATCGGATATTCATGACCTGGTCACAATATCAAGATTGGTTGCGCAACACTCAAGAGCACTAGTACCGTATCCTGCGCGACATCATCTCCACTATGACTGAAGTGATACTTCCGTCTTGACATCACACCCAATACACTACGACTCTCTGATAAACCCAGAAGTGGTGTACGCAGAACCGGTTAAAGCCCTGTACCACCAAGACCAAAGTCTATCGATTATCGTAAGTATTAGCGATGTAAGTCTCAGGTTAAGACTATACACACCTACCTTGATTTCGGCCATCCCATAGACACATAGTCATAATACCAATGGGATTTCGAGGGGTCTATCCAGAGCGAAGCTGTTTCCCGTACCATCGGTGAAACACGACCTCCTATCGCACTTGCATAAGTATCTGATACTTATATATATGAGAACTATGCCGTTGTGCCCTCACGCACACAAGTGCAATACTAGCCTATTCCGCATTATCGATGTCCAGTCTCGATAATACTCCGGCTAGGGATATTTAATGATTAATCCTTCGGGGACTGATACTGTCTCATATCATTCTCAGTCCAGGAACTAATCACAGGGACCTCTCTTCATTTATATATCTATGGTGATCTAATCACAAATGATGAGAGTGCAATTTCCTTGTTACATAGTTAATTTGCTACAACAACACAATGATCTGTGCAAATAGTGACGCTATGGGTCATTTTGTCCAACAATCTCCCACTTGGCACGTAGCGAGTCACTCAAGTGTCCCACACCCGAACTATGTACGGTTCGCTCAAATTGCTGAGGAAAGGGTTTCGTCAGCGGATTTTTTTTGATTATCGTTTGACGCGATTTATACGATCATCACATCGCCACGATGTATGATCCGAACAAATCAGATGATATAGAAGTATATATCTGGATCATCGATGAGACCTTTAATTCCTTAGCCTGTGCTGACGCCTAGCTCAGCTGCTAACAGAACTATATCTAATCTAATTAGATTTATTTTCGATCAAAATAGCTTCTTTTGCTGCCTCAGCTGCAGTAATAATCCGCATTTGTTGTTTATTTGGCAACAATTATCTTGCTCGGATTTTTCCAGCTTACTGTCCCGTTATTCAAACTTTATAATACTGCAGTATTTACCGGTTTGGAAACTTGCAGCAGTGATCCTAGTCACTTCAAGTTCTCCTACTCCATAATTTAAGACAGCATCTTTAGTTCTCTAAGATACTAACAGATGTTCTTAACTTTAATCCAGTGACTATCACTTGGATTGTCCTGATTGTGACTCCATATGCTCAAAGCGTATGAGACACCAGGTTACGTACATTATTCAATGTACAAATTCTCAGAGAGTGTTAACAACTCCAAATCTATCCCAGTAGATCTTTATTCTTTGAATAAAGTTGTTACTCCCAAGAATTCTACGGAGAATTTCTATGAAAGAATATCTATGAAAGCCAAGCTTTCACCAATTGCTTTATTGGGAATTTCACTGTCAGTGCGCTCCCACTAACCTCCTTATATACACAAGAATCATTTCTTTTGAATTAAATCATAAACCATTATGATTACATCAAAACGTCAGTTCCAAGAACCTTATGCTTGCTTCAATCCAAACATGGATCGAATAACCCGCAAACCTTGTTTGTCGGTTATACAAAATCGTCAGGATGTTGTAAGAATGCTCCGAAAGGTTTCCTTTTCAGGAAAGCGATTTTCCGTTAAGCTGTCATATTTCATAAATGAAATACACAGCTTTAGCAAGCATTATCCAAATGGATTTACAATGGCAACATTTAAAAGGTTTCGTCGGAATCAACAAAATGTTGATAACTCTACCTTTTCTTTACAAGCCTAGCTTAGTACGTTGGTATGTTACCATCCATGTATGTCTTCCTTGAAGACTTATACAGTACCAATAGGCACAATGCCTTGTGGTACATCAACTAGTATCTAAACTTGTTGATATACATGGAATCCATTTTGAACGTCATGACACTTTGTCATGATAGGGAGTCGATACCTTGTATCGCTACCTCATACGTAGTCAGTTGGTATACCTTAAAAGATTAACATCTTTATGAGGTGAGATCAGAAACCCATACCCTAGGTTGTTTTCTGACTCTCTCCGATCTACGCGGTTCTTGTGTATTCGAAGATTAATGGTATAAATTCATCATTGATGAACTATATGTGTTCCATTAAGGATTTCGTTGCTCGAACAATATTACTCCATATTTCATCGAGCATCACCATCCTCCCACTGACCACTGCATATCGGTATTCCTCTTAGGAAAATCGCATGGTGAGCAACAATATATTGTTTCATGTGAGATTTATAAGTACTATACTTATGGTTTCCTTTAGGATTAACCAATTTGGCACTTATCCAATTTAGGTTTTAGTGTGTATTATCCAACATATGCCTAGCATCCTAAATGGTCAGGAATGAGAGAAACCCGGTTTCTTTCCTGTTCATATCTAATATATATTTTTCAAACAAATTATTAATAGAACTTTATTCAAATAAGTTATTGCACTGTTAAAACTTTTCCGTTGAAGGAAATGGTTAGCTCAGAGCGACTCATGATTAGCCTTATCATGTCTAACATGATTCGGTTAATCCGTTCGGACACACCGTCACTTTGACGTGTTCCGGGAGGAGTCCTCATTTGAAAGAATACTATACTCTTTCAAGTACGTAAGAAACTTATTGCTTAAGTATTTTCCATTACGGTCTTACCGTGACGGTATAATACTATAGTCGATCTGTTTGTCTATTTCGTATCAAAACTCTAAAAGTTTTCGATTCGTGTTCTTCAAAAGAAACACATAACCATAACGCGATGCCACATCCGTAAGGTCACGAAATATTCATATCCGCATCTAGCCTAGCTAGACATGGGCCCACTTGCTTCACTATGAACAAGGGCTTATAGATCGGTGGCATTTACACTTTTACCAAGTAAATAGTGTTTTAGGCACATTGCCCAATAAACTAGATTCGTAGACTTTATTTGATTGGAATCAAAACAGTCGAGTAAGTACCCACTCTTCAAAGTATGGATATACGAGTCTTGTTCGATTGTGTCCCAGACAACAATGCCATAATTAGTTTCTTCCTTGATCAAATCACTTTGAGCTATTTGTTGTCAATTATATATATTTGAGATTTATTTATATTCAAAATATAAATTCTGTTATTCACATTAATGTGTTATCTCAATATCATCCTTATATAATAAAACACTTTAGTGTTCTAAAATATAAAGGTTCACCCGCAGTGGGTTAAACACTGATAAAGAGATAATGTATCTAGTCAACTAGTTACATTATAACAGTTCTCTAATCCTGCTCATAGCAGATTCTGAACATCAATATATATATTTATTATGTACATATTAAGTATCTAAAAATCCAATTTTAATACTAGTAATGAACATAATTTGACAAACATAATTGAAGTCAGAGCCTTGCTCGTCTTCAATTCCTTCATGTCTGCTTTGTCCAAACGACAGTCACGCTTCGCGATTCCGTTTGCATAATGGTGCAGATATTTTGGGATATGTCATTTATCTTCCAAGATCTAATCTTTGAATATCCTTCAATTTCAATATCATACATTAAAAATCTAATCCTTAGTTCTGATAAAGAAATTAAGGAGTCTATATGACAAGTATTATGGATTAAGCACTAAAGTTATCATTACATGAATATTCTAAATATCATGTCCACTGATCTGCTAACTCCGATTTTCAGGCATATTTTATCACATTAAAATAACTTATTATTTTCCAGGACCATCCTGAAATTTATTCCCCAATTTGAAAATTAAAGTCGTTTTAAATACATTTTCACCCAGGATTATGTCTTAAACACTAATCTTTCATTTATATCTTGATTCTAATAGTCCAACTATTTAATGAACGATTTGTGGTACTATTTATTATAATGATTATAATAGTCCAACTATATAATCAAATATAATCTAAATTAATTAACCTCAATTACATTGATTACTATAATCCAATATAAAATCAACTGTAAACTGAAATTAATTAATTCAAATATATTGATTAATATAATCCAATTACATATAATCAACTATAATACAGTCTAACTGTTAAATAAAACAACAATTTAAATATTAGTCAACTAACATTTATCTAAGACGAAATAATTTAAATGAGCGCGTATGGCAAGTAATTGAACGAGTATTGCAAATTCAATTCTTGCCTCCCCACTATTTTTCGGCGAGGCTCAACCCTTGTCGTCGAGTACTCGGGAAACCGTGTTTCCTAGTGGGCTAGGATCCCGTTTAAATATCACACAATCTTGACTTTGGCCAACAAATGTATGGTAATTAACTAGGTAGATCTCTAAGATCAATTGGATCCAATCCAATTCCTAGATCCAGTAGGTGGACTTCCAAATCCTAAACATATATCTTAGAATATGTCAATACATCCAATGTATTAACCTAACCTTTTCCTCTGAATCAACTAAGCCTTGGCGGCTTTGGCACAAAAAAACTTAGTGATCCCAGTCAAGCGCGACCCATTGACCATGGAAAGCTTCGTAATCAATGTCGATGGACAAGAAGTGGTCTTGACTTTGGCCCAACAAACCACACTTGGAGAAAACACTGACATGTAACAAAGCCTTCGTGATTCAAACACATCTTCGACAGACAAGGGCTTGACTTTGGCCAACAACCCATGCCAATCTAGGATCTGAGCAAGAATCACTCATGGAAGGAAAAACGCATGATATTTGAAGGGTTTTTCGTGTGCAAATTGGCAACCAATTTATTATCTTTATTAAGGTCTCATCTAATCATACACCTTTAAACATGCATTCTAAACACATAATAAAGCGCATATGATAAAATAATAATGATATGCGGATGGATATTTTACACATTGATCCTAGATCAAATCTCTCACTTTCTCTCTCCCGCTAGCACAAAATTTTATTCTACCCGTTACACTACACTTCTAAAGAAACCTCATTTACATTGAGGGGAATAGGTGAGAAGAGAATACAAAGAATATGATGTGATAAGGCTGGACACGTAGGTCCAATTAACAAATCGAATTTATTACAACAATTTCTAAAATTGCCCCACCCATCTAATATCCATCCGATATACATTATTCATGCATCACAACCATGTATTCACTCAAGCATTATCAATCAATCTAATCCAATTAATTAATCTGATAATTATGATCATCCAATGTTCAAACAACGATTTGATTTTGTTCGAGTCAAACTCGTTTTTGCGAATAAGTACTTAAGTACGAATTCCCGAATTAAATAAACTACACAATTAAATCCAATTCAATTTTTATTTAATTCTAATTCACTATTTAATTCCAAATTAAATAACACACTTTAATAATAAACCCTTTTCGACTTAAATTCCAAATTTAATCGTACGGGTCTCAAAGCCCGATTAATATCCAATATTAATTTAATTAAAGTCTAATGGGCTTTAATTAATTTCTTAAGGCGTGGTCTTTTGGTCAACTCGGGTCAAACCCGCAACCAAAGGTCCAATCCGGGATTACCCATAAGCCTTTAAATTAATTTTGGCCCATTAGGCCCAATTACATCATAAGGTCCATTATGTTGCATTTGGGCTTTATGGATGCCGGTTTTGGGCCCAATTGGATCCAACCAATTTTGCCTAAAACAAACTTTGTACAAAAAAGCCCAATAACAACAATTCAAGCTCAATTTCCAAAATTAGCCCAATTAATTAAATTACACCAAATCCAATTTCGCAATTTAATTACCTAAAGTGTATATCATGATTAATCACCCAAATTAACATTTCTAAAACATCAATTCACACAATTAATCATGCTCATTATCATCATCATCATGTCAAACACATTTTGATTACAATAAAACCCATTACATGCTCTTTAAGTCTCGGCCAATGAGAGGATTTTATATCCGATTTGTGTTCAATCCATTTAATCCCACAATCGACATTAAATCAACATCCTAATTGATTCTAACTCATCCAATGAATTAAAAAAAACAAAATTCCAAGACTTTAGGGCTAAGTTACTATTCGGCCACATAAGCATATTGGGGAAATTTGTTCCAACAATATTTAATCAAATTGATCCAACCAATCATCAATTAAAATAAATTCAAGCATACTTTATCATCCAATTTCATAATTGCATGCTTAAATCAATTTTACCCAATTTCAAGCTTATGACATACTTGGCAATTTGGGGATTTTTCGTCCGATTCGAATTCAATCCAATTGATTCCGTAATCGACATCAAATCATATTCCCGAATGATTTCCAACACATCCAATTGTCAAAAATAAAAATCCCAAGACAGAAATCATCATCATTTCGGCAAGGTATTAATTTGGGGAAAAAATGATCCAATCACATTTGTTGAAATTGACTCAATCAATCTTCAATTCAAACACAATTAAGCATACAAATCCATCCAATTTAATTTATCATGCTCAAAATCAAGTTTGCCCAAATTTTAGCCCTAACTTTTTCATGCTTTTAACCTAAGCTCTTGATGCCATTGTTGGAGTTTCTATAGGTCCCAAGATCAAAACTCAAGCATGATACACAAGTGAATACAACGACGGAAGTTGCGAAATACTTACATCGATCGGTTGAGCGACGAAGGAGGCAACAAAAAACGAAATTCTGCTCACTGCCCACTGCTCATGTGCGCCCACTGCAGCAGTTTGGTGGTCTGTTTTGCGCCATTTTCAACAAGAATTTGAAGCTACAAGCTTCATCATTTGAATCTCGGCTCATGGGTAAACTTCCCTATCACCTTCGCATTGATCTCGGAGTGTGCTAGCACTCTTGTTTTTGCATCAAAAACGCACTTGGCTTCCCTCTATTTTCGGTCACTGCCCAGCAAAACCAGAAATGGCGTGAAGAGAGGAAGAAGAAGAAGAAGAGAGAGAGGAGGGAAAAATATGTTCTGCATATTTTGTGAATACCAAAAGTGTATCTAATACACTTGAAATGAAATTCAAATTCATTTGCTACACATTTGGCTTTAATTGCCAACCACACACATCACTCATCACATCACTCAAGTCACATCAATTAATCAAGTCACATCACTCAAAGTGACAAGTGATTTGACGCTTGATGGGACTAATGATTTGACGCTTGATTTGACGTGCCGCACTCGAATTCGAAATGCGAATGCGCTCGCAAATAATCTCGGGCTCGGATTAGCTAATTATAAATTAACGAATTTTCCGTCGCGTCGTAATTAAATGATTACGCCTAGCAAAATCACTATCCACATCGCTAACGAATTAATTCTAAATTAATTCGCTCGCCCGAATTAAAATCTAATTTTAATTCCGCGTCGAAATCCATTTCATTTAATATATCAAATATATTAATTAATCGATTAATTCCAAATTAATCATTCTCTCTCTCTTTAAATTGATATTTTATCCCAGATAAAATATCTATGTAATTAATCCCAGATTAATTTTCTCTCTCATCATATTAATCCCAGATTAATAAAAATGCGAGTCATACGTCATCGGTGAATCTTTGGGAAGCGACCATGAGATCCCCGGATATGTTGGCAGTCAAATCGGTCATCGGACTATCCGAACACGTAAGTACCAAATACACTACGTTTTACCGTTTACTAGAGAAGGTTGGCTTCTAGCTAAGCACCAAGTCTTCCCAATTCTCCGGACATATTCTTATAAGAATATTTAAGATCTATATCAAGCGTAGTATACCAATTGTATTGTGTATATCGGCCCAGTATCGGATAGTCACGTGCTAGGGCTGGGGCTGGATAAGTGTCTGCCCCGTCCGAAGCATATGTCGGATGTCTGGTAACATAGTCTCTATAATCGGATATTCATGACCTGGTAACAATATCCTGATTGGTTGCGCTACACTCAAGAGCACTAGTACCGTATCCTGCGTGACATCATCTCCACTATGACTGAAGTGATACTTCCATCTTGACATCACACCCAATACACTACGACTACGACTCTCTGATAAACCCAGAAGTGGTGTACGCAGAACCGGTTAAAGCCTGTACCACCAAGACCAAAGTCTATCGATTATCGTAAGTATTAGCGATGTAAGTCTCAGGTTAGACTATACACATCTACCTTGATTTTGGCCTCCCATAGACACATAGTAATAATAATAATAATGGAGTCCGAGGTCTCATCCAGAGAATCGTAGATGTTTCCCGTACCATCGGTGAAACACGACCTCCTATCGCACTTGCATAAGTATCCGATACTTATATATATGAGAACTATGCCGTTGTGCCCTCACAACGCACACAAGTGCAATACTAGCCTATTCCGCATTATCGATGTCCACTCTCGATAATACTCCGGCTATGGATATTTAATGATTAATCCTTCGGGGACTGATACTGTCTCATATCATTCTTAGTCCAGGAACTAATCACAGGGACCTCTCTTCATTATATATCTATGGTGATCTAATCACAAATGATGAGAGTGCAATTTCCTTGTCACATAGTTAATTTGCTACAACAACACAATGATCTGTGCAAATAGTGACGCTATGGGTCATTTTGTCCAACATAAAGATCTATTGGGATAGATCTAAAAGTTATTTATACTCTCCGAGAACTTGTACATTGATATATGTAGGCGACCTGGTGTCTCATATGCTTTTAGCATATTGAGTCACAATCAGGCCAATCCATGTGATAGTCACTGGATTGATGTTAAGAACATCCTTGAGTATCTTAGAGGAACTAAGGATGCCTTCTTATACTATGGAGAAGGAGAACTTGAAGTGACTGGGATCACTGCTGCAAGTTTCCAAACCGATTAGAACGACTATAAGTCGTAAGAACGGTACTATAAAGATTTAATTATGGAACAGTGAGCTGGAAATCTTCCATGCAAGATATTGTTATCGAATAAACAACAAAAGCGGAATATTACTGCAGCTGAGGCAGCAATAGAAGCCTTCTGGATTGATAATATTCCTAATCAAATTAGGAATAGTTCTGTTAGTAGCTGAGCTAGGCTACAACACAGGCTAAAGAATTAATGGTCTCATCAACGATCCAGATAAATACTTCAATATTTATCTGATTCGTTCGGATCATACATCTTGGCGATGTGATGATCGTATAAATCGTATCAGATGATAGTCATGCAAATCCGCTGATGAAAGCCTTTCCTCAGCAGAAGTTTGAGCGAACCGTACATAGTTCGGGTGTAGGACACTTGAGTGATTGGCTATAGGCACAATGGGAGATTGTTGGACAGTTATGACCCATAGCATCACTATTTGTACAAATCATGGTGTTGTTGTACAAATTAACTATGTGACAAAGGAAATTGCTCTTCTATCATTTGTAATTAGATTACCAAGATGTATAAATGATAGAAGGTCCATATGATTAGTTCCGGATTGAGATGATATGAGACAGTATAAATCCATGAAGGTTTAATCATTAAATATCCCTAGTCGTAGTATTATCGAGATTGGACATCGATAATGCGGAATAGACTAGTATTACAATTGTGCGCGTTGTGAGGGCATAACGGCATAGTTCTCATATATTTGGGTATATGATACTCATGCAAGTGTAGTAGGAGGTTGTGTTTTACCGATGGTACGGAAAACAACTTCGCTCTGGATAGACCCCTCAGAATTCCATTGGTAGTATGACTATGTGTCTATGGAAGTTCGAATCAGGGTAGGTGTATTTGGTCTTAACCTGAGACTTGCACCGCTGATACTTGCGATAATCAATATACTTTGGTTTTGGTCGTCCAGGGATTTAACAGGTTCTGTGTACGCCTCTTCTAGGTATATTGAGAATCGTATTGTATTGGGTATGATGTCGAGATGGAAGTATCACTCCAGTCATAGTGGAGATGATGATCACATAGGATACGGAACTGGTTCTCTTATGTACTGCAGTCATCGGGATAATATGACTAGGTCATGATTATCCGATTATAGAGACTAGTAACCAGAGATCCGATATGTGCTTCGTACAGGGAAGACACATTTCCAGCCCCAGGCCTTGCACGTGACATCTGATACTGGATCAAAATACGTAATACTACGTATACTACGCCTGATATAGATCACATATTCATGTAGGGATATTTCTGGAGAATTGGGTAGGCATGGCGCTTTGCTAGAAGCCAACCACGTCTTGTAAATCGGTAAAAACGTAGTACTAGGTACTTACGTGTTCGGATAGTCTGACGATCGGATTTACTGCCAACATATCCGAGGATCTCATGGGTCACTTCCCGAAGATTCACCGGTGACGTATGACTCGCAATTTATTAATCTGGGATTAATTAAATGAGAGAGAAAATTAATCTAGGATTAATTACGGAGATATTTTATCTGGGATTAAATATTATTTAAAGAGAGAAAACGATTAATTTGGAATTAATCGATAAAATAATATATTCGATATATTATACGAAATTGGATTTCGACGCGAAATTAAAATTAGATTTAAATTCGGGCGAACGAGTTAATTTAGAATTAATTCGTTAGCGACGTGAATAGTGATTTTGCTATGCATAATTATTTAATTACGTCGCTACTGGATAATTCGTTAATTTAGAATTAGCGAACCTGAGCCTGGGAGTGTTTGCGGGCGTGCTCGCATTGCGAATTAAAGTGCGGCCCACAAGTCACATCAAGCGTCAAACCATTAGTCACTTTGAGTGATGTGACAACTAGTCACTTTTGATGTGAGTGATTGATGTGAGTTGTTGGATGAATTAAAAGTTATTTACCATTTATTTGATATTGGTATTTGACTTTTTATTTTTGTGTATTAGATACACAAATCAAAAACAACCATCACAACACTTTTTCTTCTCTCTTTCCTCTCCTACATCTCACGAGCAATGGGCTGTTTTTCCTTCTTTCTTTTACTGGTTTTCCCGAGCATACAAGGATGAAGATGGTGATTTTTGTGGCAAAAATCACCAAGAGCTAGCAGTCAAAAGAGGACATACAAAAAACCCACCCGTGGGCTTGGAATACACATCACAAAGCTTGGAGCTTGAGATCATCCATGGCGAAATTTGGAACAACTTTTTGGGACAAAACCGTGAGCTTCAAAGGGTATAAAGAGTTTTTGTTGTTCAACGCATCGCTCAACCGATCATTGTAAGTATTCCGCAACTTCTTTGATGTATTCACTGTTGGTAATTTCTAAGGTCCCAAGATCAAATCAAGACATGAAATAATGCATGAATACATCAACGGAGGTAGCGGAATACTCACATTGATCGGTTATGTTGATTTGGAGACGATTCAAGCCCAAAAACGCACTGCCTTGATCACACCACTGCAACAGTCCACTGTCCTACAAAAACAGAAAATTGAGTGAAGAAACGGAGCTCCGAGCTTCGTCCAATGGATCCCGGCTCATGGGTGAACCTCCCTACCACCTTCGCAAGACTCGTAGTGTGCTAGCACTTGCGGTTTTCACCATGAAAACCCAACTCTTGGCTTCCCTTGCTCACGGTTTTTGGCTTCCAAAACCAGTAACATGTTTCAGTTTGGGCGTGAGGTGAGAAGAGAGAATGAGAGAGTTTGAATTGTGTATTGAGTTAAAATTGATTTACCAAAAATCAATTTATATTTATGCCATAATATTTATTAAATTAATAATAAAATTATGACACAAAACATGCAATGGCTTAGAGTGTCAAACACTCAAACTCCATGCAATGACATTGAGTGCAATGTACACAATCTACATGCAAAGCATTAGAATGACATGTGTCATGTGGGCCCCACACGTTTCCAAATGAAAGTGGGCCCACGTGCACTCACGCGTTCGGGTTCGATATTTCCGAAATACCGAGCTTATGTCGCGACGTTAATTAAATCGAATTTAA
>SKCR01007769.1:0-24318 GCA_019454045.1 Zanthoxylum bungeanum | reverse complement strand
GCATCAATTAATATCAAAGCGTAGGTTTACCTAATGTTATGAGTGAATGCGGAAATGCGAGGTTTGCATATGAGATGTGTGAGACGTGCAAGACATTTGTACTTTATAAAAGTGGGAATGATGCAGATGATAAAGGTCACCCTATATCTCATGTCGGGTAGATGTAATTATGGAAAACTGTTTATATATAGGTTGAACAATCGAATCTATTAGACTAATCTTTTAGTTAATTAGACCCGATCTGTATCGTTTTGCGATAGAATATTGCACCGAATGTGATTTTTCTTCGAACAAATAGATAAAAGTATTACAGAATTAGGTACCAAGTGTTGGCGACTTGATCGCATAAAAGGATTTTGATGACGTCAACATGAAAGAAGTCTTCGACGTACGAACACGAAGCAATACAAAAAGTGTCGAAGCATATAGGGTGAAGAGCGAGAATGTGAAGACTAGCGGCAAATCGAAGATAATGATTAAGAGCTAAATTTTATTGTAAGTGAGTTTACTCAAGTGATCTAAAGCTCTTAGGAATCATACATTTTGCATCACTTGCATTTAAAATGGCTTAGAATGCTAAAAGAATCATTTGCATTTTATTTGCACCAAAATGAACTTCATGCACAAGTGCATCGGCAAATGATCTTCTAAAAACTATCAAACGGTTGAATTAAACTTCAAATGATATACCGTTAGATAGATATGTGTCTCTAGTTTCTACGGTTCAAACGGAACACAATTCTGATGCATAGAACTTTCGCTAGAGCCTTTTTAGTACAACATGTTCATATGTGCGTTTTCTGCATTCATGTCACATTATAAAAATTCCATAAAATTCATCTTAATGTTTTTAGAGCTGAAATTTTTACAGAAGCTAGATCTATGTGTCTAGTTTATTTAGAAATTTACGGATCATGATTTGAAATTTTCTAGAGAGAGTTATGGCCAAAATACCAAGTATCGTCAGTCTTGACTGGTCATCAGAACTGAAACCAGAGAGCTGAAACCAGGGAGCTCCATGCCGGTTTTCTCGCCGGTCTTCATGCCGGTTTTGGCTGAGAAAAACATGCTATCTGGAACCAGGGAGCTCCTCGCCGGTCTCCATACCGGTTTGCTCGCCGGTCTAACGAATAGTTTTTTGAACGTTATATAGCCGTTAGGAGCCGTTGCAAACCTAGACCGGCATGCCGGTCTCCTCGCCGGTTTGCTCGCCGGTTTCGCTGTAAGTTGGGGAATACTTTGCATTTTATTATAAATAGGACCCCAACTCATTTGCCCCAAGTAAGAAACCTAGAGAGACTTAATACACAATCTTCATACATTCTCTAAGGCAAATACAAGAGTGTCTTAAACCTTCATACACTTAAACACTCATACAAGCTCACACACATCTTCATTACATTTAGTGAGCTTAGATCACTTGGGTTTGCAACTCACACAATCTTCTTATCATTTGTGAGTGCCCAAGTGTGTTTTAATTCTTTCTTAACAAAACACTTGTGATTTGTGAAATCTCATTTGGTTGGGTAAGTTGTAAAGGTTGTGAGTGCACCTACGAACAAAACTCAAAATTGTAAAGGGTTCGGAGTGCGCCTTTGCGGAAAACTCTTGGTTGCGAGTGAACCACGAAAACTCGATTTTAGTGGAAATCTTCAAGCGAGGCTTGGGGGAGTGGACCTAGGCACGTTTGGCCGAACCACTATAAATCTTGGTGTCGTATTTCTCTTTCCCTATACTTTTACTATTTGCAAGTTTATTTAAGCTTATACATATTGAATAGAAAACTTGCATATAGACTATTAATTGGAATAAAGAAAATTTCCTAAAGTCCCCACTTAGTAATAAGAGTTAAAAATCGGTAAAGATTTTTTATTTCCGCATTTATAGCGATAACCCAATTCACCCCCCTCTTGGGTATAGAGATTCTTTGTCGCTATTGCTTGTAGGTACTTTCACCAAGATGAATGCTTCTGAGTCATTGTGAGTTTAGGCCATGCCCGTCCCAACCATAATTTATTTTATTATAACTCAAAATAATTTAATAGTTAAAGGCCCTAAAAAAAATTTAAATACAATATTATACTACGATGAGGGACCTTAAATGTAAAAATCACCTTAAATCTTGAGGATGCAAGGATCGGCCCTAGTTTAGGCCTATGAAGGGGTGTTGGATTCAGGCTTTATGGGTACAGTAGATTGCGGTAGATTGTGCTGGCAAGTGATACGGGCATGATGCAAAGTGTGTAACACCCCGAATTTATTTTTACCCATATTTTAATTTATTAAATTGGGTGTATTGGAAATTTAGGGATTAAATTGTTAGGATTGTAAAAGTTGGAATTAAATTTTACCAAAGGGACAAATTTAGGGAGGTAATTGATAACTGCCATATAGTGTATATATATATATAAACCCTAAACACACTTTACCAACTCAGACCATAAACAAACAGCAGCCCCATTACAACTTAGCTTCACCAACCTCGTAAGCTTTCACAAATTTATATCCCTACCATGTCTCTCTATTTCTTATTCTCTCTCCCATACCGCACCTCACAAACCCTAAAGTTTCCAGCAGGCAGCAGCCATCAAGTGAGAGAAAGAAAACAGGCGTGAGAGAGAAAGAAAGAAAAGAGGGGAAAAAAAAGAAAAAAAAAAGATGAAAAAAGGAGAGAAAATAGAGGATTTTGGCCCCGATCCGTCCGATTCGGGGCCGTTATAGAACGGTTCTTTGAAGGAAAGCATAGTTTTCGACGAGAGGATTATTTTGGTGGTAGTTTCATCTCAAGAAACTCCATATTTCGTAGAAATCCTGGTGATTGTGATACAGTAAGCGGGGACGGTCCTGCTGCCTAGTTCCTTTATCTGTAGTCAGCTCGCCAGGTGCGTGGATAAGCCTGTAACATTGATGTTTTCAAAATTATATAGTATGTATGTTTTCTTAAATGAATTTTCAAGGTAATGCATTAAAGGATTTTGTTTTTAGAAATTTTATATTTTGGTATAAAGTATGGATCGAATATTGGTTATGTTGAAATCATGATTTGTGATGTATGAGAAACTTGCATGATTTGATATACATGAGCATGTGTTTTAGAAATGATGTTTATGCTAGGATGCACCCCGTGTACTTATATGTGCCAGATTTTTTACCGTGAGACGAGGTCTCATGTTGTCAGTTTTTGCTCCGGATGCCAGTTATTGCCGTGGGGATGCCCCATGTTGCCAGCTTTGCCGTATTGTCACGAGAGTGTGCATATAGATGAATAAACAGTTTTATTATTACAGAGTATTCTTGAGCAGAATGAGTTTTATGAGAAATGAGATTTATGATTTCAAGTAAATGTTTGATATATCGATTTACAACTTATGTATTTATTTATATTATGAAAGACTTATTCGATCCGCTTTGTTACTTGATTATCCACAGCACTAAGCTGTGATCCATTGCACTAAGCGTGAGCTTACCCATTCCTTTAACATTTCAGGTTTAGCAGATTAGTAGATCATTCTTTTTCATTTGTTGTTTCATCATCATTTCCTACCAGTAGAGAAAAGTTGTGTCAACAATAGAGTGTTTATGTTATGTTTTGAGATTATAGTTCTAAATATGTCATTCTTGAGAAGAATTATTATTTTTGTTATAGACACTGAGCCTTTATTTGATACTGAAAATATATATATTTTAGCATGGGTATTTTTTTGAGTTGGATCATGGAGATCTTATTTTTATGATGACATTATTCAGTTTAGATTTTTCTTTGTATTTGGAGGATTAGTCCATATTACAGGGGAAATTCCGTCTGTTTCCAGTCTCCGTCTCACCCATACCCTACCCTACCCTAAGGGACGGGTGTGACAAAGTGCCTTTGATTGAAGGAAATGCATTTCAGCTCCAATGTCTTCTTCCATAATTAGCTTGGCTACTTGTTGTTCAGTTCCATCATTTGACCATTTCTCCCAAGCTGCTGGCTCATTGCTTCTACTATCAATGCTCTGTCCCTCAATCACGCATTGGATCAAAAAGTAAATCAATGACAAGAAATGTTTTTGAAAATTACAGCTCAGGGAAAAGAGACAGCAGGCTAGTAATTGAAATTCTCCGAATTTAATTAGTACCTCAGCTGATGATGATATGGGAACGTCAGCTACAAGCTGAGCTACGGCACCAGCTGCACCCAATCTACTCATGCTCAAAACCTGTTCGTATATTTCAATGAAATGAAAATGATATGTAAAACTAAAGATTAGGAAGGTGTGTGAATACAAATGTGTCTGAGTTGTTTATCACATTAGTTAGCAAATGGGAATCACTTGGGTTTATAAATAGGATAAGATCCTTCAACTCAACAGGCTAGTCTTTTGGGTTGGATATATGCCAAATCCTAATAATCGGAATGTGGTGATCAGATGTGAGATGTTGGACGAGATCATGTAATGGCAGTTTCGTCTAATAACAATGCGAAACCCTAATAACCAGAATATGGTGGTGAAGCAACTGGTTTGGTGTGTTGGAACTTGGACAAAAATGATATGGTGCTCAAGTCAAGTCTAATAATTGAAATGTGGTGGTGGAGCAACTCATCAACGAATCACTTGAGCTTATACTAGAATAGATCTCTCCACTCAATAAGATATTATTTTGGGTTGGATTTCAAAGACATTTTAGGATTGACTTCTAACAACTTCATTAGGGAAAATTTCTTAAGCTATTCATATTTTTCAAGATTAGTAGATATTAAAGGTCCTGCCATAGTACAATGTTATTTTGGACTTCCTAGAGACTTTAGAATAAATTTGTCAAGCAACTTGCTGGAATTGGTTACAACTTTTGGATGGCTGTGCTGAGTTCAATAGATAGTCATGACAAAATGCGAGAGAGGGACCAATCAGAGATTTTTAGCGAAAAAGTTTGCAAATGCAAAGATCTTTTCAATTATTTTTATTTTAGAAGATCTAAATAGAAGGTCGTGTCGAGCGCGATGATCATATAAAATTGCGTCAATACCTTGACCTAAAGCGTAATCCACGATTTTATCAAGCATGGCTGCCCTATCTGTCTGAAGAAAATGTTATAAATGTGAATTTGAATAAATGAGTTACATGAAAAAAAATAGTTTCTCCATTGAATTTTTTTCTGTTAAATGTATCATTACTGTGAATTAACTTTTCCAACGTTTATAAATTATTTCCCTAACATTTTTTTGTTGTTGTTGACCAACTTTCTAAAGCTTTTCTTATATAAGCAACTTCTTCTTTTGCAAACAAATACAGAGAGAAGAAAAGAATATAGAAACACAAGCAATTTTTTTTAGGAAGACGCAAGCAAATTTTTTCTTCTTCTTCAAAGTTATTATACTCATGAGATAAGGAGCAACACAACAAATTTTCTGTTTTGGCCTATTACACCATAAGCCGAAAGCAACACCTTTTTATATTTGTTTATAAATTTGGGCTTATGTTTTTTTACTTTCTAACTGTGTGAATAACATAAACCACAAATAGCTTGCGGCTACAGTTTTTTTTGATACCGATCAATAATTTTTTGTGTTGGGTGTGAGTATACCCATCGGTTTTCTGCAAAACTAATTGAGACAGTGTATATCTGGGCTGTTTTATCCTGTGGACGTCGGAGCCGATTACTGCTAGTACAAATTCTGGGCAGAGCCGTGAAATGTCTTAAAGAGAGCGACCTAGTCCGCGACTCAACCGAGATTCACTTTTTGTATCTTGGTGAACAGTAATATTGTTCTAACTCATAATTTGTTTCTTATTTGTGTAAATTGTTCTAACAATTTTAAGACGAATCAATCTGTCGTGTTTATTTATGTTATATTCGTTACTGTTCTTATAGTACAATTAACGATAAGATCTGTTGGAATATGGATCATATATATAGTTGTTGGATTTGATAATATGTGAATCTAAAGCAGTTTCTAATTGATAGGATAATATTCTAGTCACCATGAAAAATTCCTTTACTTTTGGGAAATCTGTCATTTACACACTCTCTGATTTATTTTATCAGAATTATAATATTCCCCGATAGCTGTGCATAGCATGTTAGCTTACACAATTATACTTACACCTAATTAATGTAATATATTCTAGAACGTGTGCATGATTTGCACAAGAACATGTGCCCATAAAGATGTAACCATGATGTTTTGCTTGCCATAACTCCCATACACGATCTTGCGTACCCATTCCTATACTAAAGTAAAAGGTATTGAGATGAAAGCAAGTTGTTTTGCTTTTGACAGTGTGGTTGCTTTATATACATAATTTTATATATATACTTGAATTTATATATCAAAATCATGCAACTGGATTTTGTGAATTGAGTCATTCCAACCTCTCTTCCAGCTATTGAATTGGTCCACTGTTCCAAATGAAATTATGGCCCTAAAAAGTGAAGGTTAGGATTCTTATATGCCGTTTGAGAGTGGCGTATTATAATAATGCCATAGTGTGTGTGTTTTCATGCTTTCATTATATACCAGTGCAAGACTTCATGCGATTATAAATCAACAAAGGTCAAACATGCCTCAAATCCAGGTGCTGGCAAGCATGATTTATATGGTTTCTTGGAAGCCGAATAGTCAATGTATGTGGCTTATTTATATGGTTTAAATATGTAGAAAATGCAATGACTTCATTGACTAGGATTGGCTTGACCATGTTCCATGTTTGAACTTCTGTACTGATCTTGTGGCCTTCATTTTACCCCAAGGATTATGCCAAAATTTGCTAGTGGACTAGGATATGAGACTCGTAGGGTAGTAGTGGGGATCATCATAAATGGTGATACATATGTTTCAGTTTGATGAGAATCTAGTCATCTAATTTTCGAGCTATGGTTGATTGTTATAGTAATAAAGTTACATGTTTTTATGAATGATGAGAAAATAGTATCAACTCAAGCTGATGTTGGAAAACTAAGAGCACGTGTGGTAAAAAAAAAATTCTTGGTTTTTCATACAATTATATAGTTCATTTTCCTAACATAAATGGCTTTCATCGGTTCTCGTCCAAGAAATAATTGAACACTTTTAACTCTGTTGTTACTTGTTAGTTCAAAATGGTGCTTGGATCTTTCATGTGTCAATGATTTAATCAGCTTAGATCTCTTTGTGCTTAATCTCTATTGAGACTTGAAGGTTGTTCCCATTTTGTTGTATATAAAATGGTTGAGCCAACTGCTGAAGCAACAAAGACATTGCCACATGAGGCAGAGAAGAAGAAGATCAAAGCTTGCTAATTGTTTTTCCAACTCTTTTCATTTGCTAACAAGTATGATTGTTCTCATTGTGTTTTTTTTTTCTTTCCTATATTGCGATTGCTTATTGAATGTACACTGGAGAGAGACAACATTTCAACGGATACTCTTCTTGTTCAACATGCTGTTAGTGAGAAGCATGGAGATTGGCATTGCTATGTATAGCAGTGATTCCTGACATTATTTTTCCTGGAGGCTTATATGCATATACTTTCACTGGCCTCACATACAAGAGTCGGGAATAATATGCAAATGCTGTCATAATTGCTAAGCACCTCCCTCAAGAAATGATGATAGTCAGTTCCAATGCTACAACTGTAGCAAACCAGGGCACCTTGCCCGGAACTTCTGGTTAAAGAGTTCTGCTCCAAAAGCAAACCTTACCGAAGACCAACTTGTTACTACGATCTTTGAGATCAACATGGTTGGTGGATTTGAGGGATGGTAGGTAGGCATTCTATGTACAAGCTGTGAATAAGATAAATGTGATTAATGGTTTCTCACGCCACTATAGCTACTAGAATTGATGATGTGAATTTTTAAATATGGAAGGTTTGAGAACCTAGAGCTTTGAGTATAACATTAGAAATATATAAATTTTATGATTTATATGAGCATATAATTTCTATGAAAAAATTCTTTTAATTAAGAAATAGTGGGGGGCTCGACCTCCAATGATAAATTTGAAATAGTGGGGGGTTTTATCTCTAATGTTTTACTCACAGTTTTAAAGTAATTGAATGTGAAAAATACATGCATTATAAAGGTTATTAAAAAAAACATGTGAAATGTTTATCTATTGATATGTTTATTTTTCTATATGCATGTTGTTAATTCTGTTGAATTCTATGTTGTCTTCTAAATCTGTAATTGAAAAACTTAGAAGAAACTAGTGTAATTCTTGGAATTAAATTACTAGGTCAGAAAAAAAGGGAATCTAATAATAAACTTACATGTACTCTTTATAACTCTAGTGTAAAGTTGTTCAAGAACATTGGTGACAGTGTTAGATAATTTGAGTATGCGAACAACATTGGTAACTGATGTTATGTTTATGTTTGCACTAGACCTAACATTGCATGCATATGTCGTATGATTACTATGTAGATTTATTAGTAGACCTGGTATGAGCTTTGACATGTTATTGAGAAGGTTATAAGGTACCTGAAAAGGACGATGAACCTAGAATTACATTATCAGAGGTTTTCCTTTATCCTTGAAAAGGACATAGCGATGTTAATTGGAACACCATTTCGAATGATTCCAAGACTACCAGCGGATATACTTCCTGGAGTCTGAGATGATACCACTAGCATCAGCTTGTGAAGAAGCAGCTTGATTATGAAGCTTCCTATTAGATACCCCTTTATGGGAGAGACTGATACCAGTTGTCTTGATCCATTGTAATAGTACCGGGCTATTACAAATATTCAGAACTATTATTATAACAGTAAGAGATTGTAGATACACAGTACAGTTAGAGAATACCTCTCTTCTGTAGCTGTAAGAATAGATCATGAACATAATGATGATAATTTAGCTGATCCTTTAATAAAGGACTAGCAAAAGAGAAGATATCCAATACCTAGAAAAAAAATGGGACTATTATTATTAGACAGTCACTTATGATGGTAACCCGACCTAATAGACTGGAGATCCCAAGAAATAGGTTCAAAGGGTAATAACAAGTCATGAAGTGATGATGAATCATGCTATTATTTTATTTATGAGTTCTATTCTGAGAGCATGATATCATGAAGCGATAGAAGGATGAGTTATTTAACTCTTAATGAGTTCTATACTCTATGTAGAGTGGAGTACCTAACTACAGAAGTACTTTTGATAGACACACCTATGTGAATGTAGAAGTGTGGCCGCTTCTTATGAAATTTTAGGCAAAAAATTCTAGAGCATTCACTATACTGGGATATACGAGCACTGCTGTAATGCTCTGGCTTTTGACTACACCCTGAAAGGTTTGTGTGTGTGATGTTATCAGAGATAGAGTTCAAAACTACGAGTTACTCTAATATAATCTGAATCGTCAACATTATGTAAATGTTCAAGTTGAAAGACACTTTTATTTATACACGACCTTATTTTATATTGCTCGATGAAAATGTTTTATTAAATTCAAGTTGGGGATTGTTATAAATGTGAATTTGAATAGATGAGTTACATGAAAAAAAAAAAACAGTTTCTACATTGAATTTTTTGCTGTTAAATGTATCATTACTGTGAATTAACTTTTCCAACGTTTATAAATTATTTCCCTAACGTTTTTTTTTTGTTGACCAACGTTCTAAAGCTTTTCTTATATAAACAACCTCTTCTTTTGCAAACAAATACAAAGAGAAGAAAAGAATATAGAAACACAAGCAATTTTTTTAGGAAGACGCAAGCAAATTTTTTCTTCTTCTTCAAAGTTATTATACTCATGAGATAAAGAGCAACACAAAAAATTTTATGTTTCGGCCTATTACACCATAAGCCCAGAGCAACACCTTTTTATCTTTGTTTATAAATTTGGGCTTATGTTCTTTTAATTTCTAACTGTGTGAAGAACATAAACCACAAATAGCTTGCGGCTACAGTTTTTTTTTTATACTGAGCAATAATTTTTTGTGTTGGGTGTGAGTATACCAATCGGTTTTGTGCAAAACTGATTGAGACAGTGTATATCTGGGCTGTTTTATCCTGTGGACGTCGGGGCCGATTACTGCTAGCATAAATTCTGGGCAGAGCCGCGAAACGTCTTAAAGAGAGCGACCTAGTCCGCGACTCAACCCAGATTCACTTTTTGTATCTTTGTGAACGGTAATATTGTTCTAACTCATGATCTGTTTCTTATTTGTGCAAATTGTTCTAACAGGAAATGTATAATGTATCATTCATTTATGCATGAGAGCTAGACCTCAAAGTGATTGCCAAAGCAAAACCAGTGGAAACATTACAATCACACAACATGTAATACATAATACATTATTCGGAAAGCACAAAAATGGAATGGCAAGTGGCTACAAACTAAAGGAATCTGATAAAGTAATAGCACAAGGAGACACTAACTTTGTTGCAACTAGGAACCAAATCCTGCAAAGCCCTCATTCTTTCCGTAATTCATTCTCTACAAAACTGCACCAAGAACAACAACCTCATGGAATGTTGGAGTAGTAAATGTAAACAATAAGCAGTAAGACTGCAACTAATGATCAATTAATATTAATGTTACGATCGTTTTTCGTTATAATGGTAATATGGGAAATTAACCCCTCGAACAAATCTCCATCAGCAATGAATTTATTTGGTTAGTAGGGAATCAAATACAAATTCAGCAAGCAGACAGATAAATCACAGAGTCAAAGATTTACGTGGTTCGGCGGACAGTGGCTCCAACCTACATTTACGGGAAAAAAATGATGTAATTTATTACTGGTCGGGGTAAAGACCGACCCGAGCTACAAGGTGGGTAACAAACTTACAAAGTGTTTACAACTCCCCGGATCTTACAGTAGCCCGTTTCAATTCTCTCAATATTCAAACAACCGACCCGTTTTCTCTCTCTATCACGAGATTTTTGGCTCTTGGCTTCTTTCTAAGTGTTGAGATGCAAATTTTGCCCACTCTTTTCAAGAGTTTTCAATACAATTCCAAATAATCTCATTTATATAAGCTTCCAAATCCACTGTCAATGACATCATCCCATGTCACTTGGTCATCATTGTCTTCCTCGAGTCATTGCTTCTACCACTTTCTCAGCCAATCGCATGTGCCAACTGTTCTGCCACTTACACCAGCCTCTGGTGGCCTATGGCGGCTCTGCTCTGCCACTTCCCTGCCAATGCACCACCTTATGCAGGCTGGCAGGGGCTATTTTCACGGTGAATCACTGCTTTCTCATAGTCATCATTAGTCTTCTAGAATGGTATCTTCTCACTTCAGGGCATACGTCACTTGACTCAAACGCATATTGGTCTTTGATCCCATTTTCGTTCCTCGGGTCAGCATACCAAAGTGGATGATACTGGTCAAAACTCCCCGATCTTTTCAACCATGTTGGGTTGCTAAACATGAATCCCCTCGGATCTGTTTTCGAAAATCCTATAATAACCTCAAATTCATCATGCATTCATTAGGTCGAGTCGGCATACCAACCTGTTTCATCATCAACACACTCAACCCTTGTATGAACCCCTCAGTATAATAGAGTCGGGTCTTTTGACAGATTTCGTCTGTCTCTCCGAGCACTTGGGCCTTTGCTATCCACTTTTGGCTAAGTAGACTACCAATTCTGCTCCTTCTCAACATTTGAACCTTCATCGGAGTAAAAAACCACCACCAATAATTACTTCTGTTTAAACTATGAGAAATTATTATCTGTTCATCTAAAAATTATCTAATATTAAAAAAATATTTAATTTTGAGAAAATATCATCTATGCACTTAAAGTTATTGAAAATATTCAATTACCACCAAAATTTAAGAAATTTTCTCATCTATCTATCTGAAATTTAGTTGATGTTCAAAAAAAAACATCCAAAATTTTAAGAATTTTGGGCGGTAAATATTTCTTTTTAAGATCTTTGGGTGTACATATATCATTTTCTCAAAATTAAGTATCTTTTCGAATATCAGATAATTTTCGAGTGGACAAATGATAATTTCCCAAAAACTAATTTGAACTTGACCTACCCATATCCTTAAAAAAAACGATATATATTTTCTTACTTCTTTCATTCTATATAATTAATATGATAAATTAAAGAATAGACAATACATTTTTATATTATAATATAGCTTTTAAATTATTCACTTCTTTCATTCTATATAAAATGATAAATTAAAGAATAAACAATACATTTTTTATATTATATTATAGCTTTTCAATTATTCTCCCAAATAAAATATAATCTTTTAGATTATAAAATCAAAACAAAGAAATAATGATTGAAATATTACGAAAGCTAAAAATATTTTAAAGGCGTATAGTAATATTTGTTTGCTCTGCCTCAGCTGGCTGGGCCTATTAGTCTATATATACCAGCATGGAGAAGCGTTAAAGGCGCTTCATTCAATCTTCAAAGCTAGCCACTCTCCTTAATTACCTTTTTCCCTTCATTAATCTCTCAAAGTTCAGGTCTTTTTTAGGTACAAATCCCATCTTGGCTCTGCTTACTCTGTTTCAGTGCTCTGTTTTTTTTTTCTAAGGCTTTTAATTTGCTTTCCAATCCACATGATTCCCTTGTGATTTTAAGCTTATATTTTTTTCTGGGTATGTTTTAAATTGTTTGTTTAGATGTTGTATTTTATGGCTCTACATAATCTTTGTAGATTATTATACTTTACTTATATGATCCTTATGTGAATGTTTTGTTTCTAAGTTGTTACATTAAGTGGGGGGAAAAGATTATAACGGTTTTGAAATCTGGAAGATTTACTGGTTACAATTATTATTAGTTTTTTTTTTTTTTTGGACAATTAATTATTTTATTGAATCATGCTATATTATGTATCTTTAATTTGGTTTTTTCTATGTAACATACGCAAGGATATGATGTGTAATATTCTTCAGGTAGTTTATTGTTTGATTTTTTTATTTTTAATTTTAAATCGGTGTAAACCCCACCGTCAAACCACCTCTTCCGGGCTTAAGCAGAGTAGGTAAAACTCCTGGCTATCTCATGCTCTTACTCTCTGTATTTGAACCAGGACCTCAATTGAGATCATGAGCCCTACCCTGAGGGACTTATTGTTTGAATTATGTTAATTCTCTTTGGTCTTCTTATGGCTTTTGTGTTTTCCCTTTAATGTTGGCCATTGCATGAAATTTTTAATATTTTTGGGTGCTTGTGGATGTATCATTATTTGATACTTTATTTTGTGCAAGCATAAAATATAGTGTTGTTTTAGTGAGTTGGAAGACCAACTTATTTTGATTCAGTAGTAATTGTAAACTCATCATACTTCTCTGACGTATTTGAATGCTGCAGAATGGGAAGTACCAAAGGAACTTATGGTGCATACACATATGAGGAGCTCGAGAGGGAACCTTACTGGCCTTCAGAGAAACTCCGAATCTCCATTACTGGGGCAGGTGGTTTTATTGCCTCCGACATTGCTCGTCGTCTGATGAATGAGGGCCATTACATTATTGCTTCTGACTGGAAGAAGAATGAGCACATGACTGAGGATATGTTCTGTCATGAATTCCACCTTGTTGACCTTAGGGTCATGGACAATTGCTTGAAGGTTACTAAGGGAGTTGACCATGTGTTTAACTTGCTGCTGATATGGGTGGTATGGGCTTCATTCAGTCCAACCACTCGGTCATTATGTATAACAATACCATGATCAGTTTCAACATGCTCGAGGCCTCTAGGATCAGTGACGTTAAGAGGTTTTTCTATGCCTCTAGTGCCTGCATCTACCCCGAATTTAAGCAGCTGGATACTAATGTGAGCTTGAAGGAGTCTGATGCTCAAAGTTCATATGTTTGGATGTTTGTTGTCTTCTGTATTATACTAAATTGCATTGTGTTATAGGTGGAAGGGAAAAGGCTCCCGCTGCTTTTTGCCATAAGGCTATAACTTCAACTGACAAGTTTGAGATGTGGGGAGATGGACTCCAGACTCGATCTTTCACCTTCATCGATGAATGTGTTGAAGGTGTGCTCAGGTAAGCAATTGTTGGTTTTGTAGCTAATTTGTCTGATGCTCACATTTTTTTCTTGAGGTTTCTAGATCTCATTTATAGGTGTGATTATATTCTATGAATGAATATAATACATGTTAATGGCAGTTTTTCTCCCTTCTAAAAATTCCTCTAGGTTAGGTGAGTTTTAGAGATCAACACAATGTTCGAATTACGAGTTAACTCAGATTTACCCATGATGCAAACATAGTGAAATTTGTTAAACAGGCTAGTGTCGTCTTCTTGATTACTGTCTTCATGTTTAGACAATGGGGATGACCATATTCCTTAAGTTATTGTATCAACCCCAAAATTAAAGTCTTCGTAAAGAAATAAATCTTTTATTTCAATGAGAAAGGAAAGAGGCTTTAATGTCTTTTGGTGTAAAATGTTCTATGTTACTCCGTTAGAAACTGTAATTAGCATGGAATAACACATTACATTGTTTAACCAAACATGGTGACCATAATAAATTATGCTTGTTATCTGTGTTACATGAGATTGAAATTAAAATCAGAGTCTCACTACTTTCTCGTTTTGGAGTTTCTGTATCAGATCCCCTTATTGTGTACTATCTTGAAATTAATTTCTGTAGATTGACAAAGTCAGATTTCCGTGAGCCAGTGAACATTGGAAGTGATGAGATGGTTAGCATGAATGAGATGGCTGAGATTGTTCTTAGCTTTGAGAACAAGAAGTTACCTATCCACCACATTCCTGGTCCTGAGGGTGTCCGTGGTCGTAATTCAGACAACACTCTGATCAAAGAGAAGCTTGGTTGGGCACCTTCAATGAAGCTGAAGGTACCAAAATAATGAATTCTCCTCTTCTTGGTTGCAAATTTCCTTGTTACTCCTCCATGATAAATTTTGGTTACTTTTACAAGTCCAATGTAAATATGGGAAGTGTTTTAGCATACAAGAATTAAGAACTATAATACTCGTCTTTTCGTCACTTTGAATCAATCGAATCATTTTGCATTGTCCTATTTTTTTACTTCTGACAAATCCTAATATTCTGTAGGATGGGCTGAGAATTACATATTTCTGGATTAAGGAACAGATTGAGAAGGAGAAGACTCAAGGTGTTGACCTGTCTGTTTATGGATCATCAAAGGTGGTAGGAACTCAAGCTCCAGTTCAGCTAGGTTCACTTCGTGCCGCTGATGGCAAAGAATGAAGTGGTTAAGCCGTACAGCTCCTGCAGTTGCCCTTGGAATATCCACGGTATATTATGCTATATCCTATATATAGCTATCATAATCCCATGTTTTCTTATGATATATAGCTTCATGATGTGTTAAGATGGTACTTTGTGGAGCTTTAGGAATTCTCTACGTCTGGACCAATTCTTCATTTTGGTTTCTAGCCTATTCTATGTTGAAGTATTTAGGAGAAGCTTTTGCACTCCCTTTGTATCTTACCAGGCTTTTCAGTAGAGGCTGTTACAGTAGGATGATATAATTGCATATTTCCCTTTGTGTATTATTAGATGGTATGGAATAAAAATTTCCATTTTATTTCCGATTTGTTTCTAAATTTTCATTAGCTGTTGCGATCTTGGCACATGGCACAGTATGGTTGAAATATTGCTTTTCATTTTTTCGATAATAATTGATAGTTGTTGGTTGCCAGCCAACTGCCCTTTCCACCGAAAGTAAAAGGAAAGCTGGCAGTGAGGCAGTGAGTTGTGTGTGTGTGTTTACAGCTATGTTGAGCTGTATGTGTGTGTGTGTGCAAGCTGTGAAAACGTGTGCACTGTTCACACGTTTTCACAGCTCTATAAAATGGAGCCTTGAGTCCATTAATTAGGCATCCCAAAGTGTATAAGCTTCAAGTAGAAAGCTTGAGAGTGTGAGGTTTTTTTTGTTAAGTTTCTAGTTGTAAACTTGTTGTGTATTATTCTTGATAGTAATAATACGAATTCGGTTTTTCCTCAAACACTCCAAGAGTGATCGGTGAATCACAACAAGTGGTATCAGGAGCTTTGGTTCTTCATTGGGATCGAAAAACCGAAGAACGGAGTTTGGTTCGGAAAATTCGAGTTCCGGCAAAGTTGTCAAAAATCAACTTTGAGCACACCATCAGCTAGTTCACGTCGAGACGAGCACGGTGGTATTTTCCGGCGACCGAACCGACGTCCACAGACGACGCACGCGCCGCACGCGCTTCACAGAACACTTCACACGCGCCCTCACGCACTTCACGCGCTCCAGAGGTTGAAGACGACACACGTGGCCGCCACGTCAGCGCCACGTCACGCCCAGTCAGCGCACAGTCAGCGCCCAGTCAGCAGACACGTCAGCGCCACGTCACGCCCAGTCAGCGCCTCGTCAGCGCCCAGTCAGCAGACACGTCAGCCGCCACGTCAGCCGCCACGTCAGCGCCACGTGTCTTCCACGTCAGCCATCCGGTCCCATCTTGCCACGTCAGCTCTGCCACGTCAGCGCCACGTCAGCAGCCTGGTAAATTTCATTTAGCCCCCTGAAGTTTTTGAAATTTACAGTTTTGCCCCAGAACTTTTAGGAATTTACAAATCAGCCCCTGTGTCGGATTTAGACCAACGAAGTGTCTATTCCACCATTTTCGACCGTTCCGGACGCAACGGTGACCTCGGATTTGTGAAATTCAGACCCGATTTTAGGGTATTCCCATTTTAAACTTTAAAACTTAAAATGGAGTTGGAGGATTCTTATTCTGGTGCAATGATTAAACTGGTTGCCACTAATTACTCCCTCTGGAGACCTAGGATGATAGATTTTTTGCATTGTAAAGATTTGTTTGATGTCATCGAGTTGAAGGGAGTGAAACCAGAGTCTGTTAAGGAGCATGAATGGAATAAACTCAACAACAAAACTTTGGGTCAGATTAGGCAGTGGATCGGTCACAGTGTCTTCCACCATGTAGCACAGGATTCAGATGCTTACAAGATGTGGATAAAGCTGGAAGACATGTTCCAGGCCAAGACAGCTCGGAATAAAGCCCTGTTAATGAGGCGTTTGGTGAACCTGAAGCTACGGAGTGGAACTTCCGTTGCGGAACACACCAACGAGTTTCAGAGCCTGGTGAACCAGTTGTCTGCAGTAGACATGCAGCTGGGAGATGAAGTACAAGCCCTCTTACTACTCAGTTCCCTTCCTGATAGCTGGGAGACATTGGTGGTTACTCTCAGCAATTCCGCTCCAGGAGGTAAAGTTACCATGCCTATGGTAAAAGATGCCCTGTCGAATGAAGAGTCCAGGAGAAAAGATGTTGGCTCAGAACAGACAGAAGCCTTCGTCACAGAGACTCGAGGAAGACATCAAGGAAGAGACAGAGAGAGAGGCAGAAGCACAACCAGGGGTAGATCCTCAGATGGAAGGAAACCTACCTATAAGTGCTACCATTGTGGCATTGTAGGCCACCTAAAGAAGAATTGCCGAAAACTGCAACGAGAGCAGAGAGAAGGCAATCACCAGCCGAAGAATGACGAAGGAGAGACACTGGTCGTTGTCCAAGCAGATGTAGCAATATGCTCCATACAGGAAGAGACATGCCTTCACAACGCAACCCAAGATGTTGAGTGGGTGGTAGATACTGCAGCATCCTACCACGTCACTCCTCACAGAGATTTCTTCACAACATACAAAGTAGGAGACTTTGGAGCAGTGAAGATGGGAAATATCAGTTCCTCTGGGATAGTAGGAATGGGTGATATTCAGTTGCGGACAAATGTCGGGTGTACATTGATCTTGAAGGATGTCCTGCATGTTCCAGAACTTCGGCTGAATGTACTCTCGGGGATAGCTCTTGACAAACAGGGCTATGACAATCACTTCAGAAATGGCACATGGAGAATGACGAAAGGTGTCATGGTTGTCGCCCGAGGACATGCTTGTGGTGCACTATACAAGACTCATGTGAAGATTTGTGCAGACAGCCTCAATGTAGCTGAAAAAGAGGCTTCTCAAAATCTGTGGAACCAGAGACTCGGACACATGAGTGGGAAGGGTTGTCTACCCTGAACAAGAAGGAGCTTACCAAGGATGCTGCACGAGGTCCTTGCAACCACTACTGATTGGTAAGCAACGCAGAGTCTCATTTGATTTCTCTTCAGAGAGAAGATCAGAGTTGCTCAGTCTGGTGCACTCTGATATTGTGGTCCCTTGGAGGTTGATTCATTGGGCGGTAACAAGTATTTTCTGACTTTCATCGATGATGCTTCACGGAAAATCTGGGTGTATTTCCTCAAGACGAAGGATCAGGTCCTAGATCAATTCAAGCTGTTCCACGCCATGGTAGAGCATGAAACAGGGAAGAAGCTGAAGTGCCTTCACACAGACGATGGAGGCAAGTACAGTTCCAGGGAGTTCGAAGCCTACTGCATGAGACATAGCATTCGACATGAGAGAACTGTTACACATACTACACAATATAATGGTGTCGCTGCAAGCATGAACCGCACCATTATGGAGAAAGTCAGAGGAATGATCAGTATGGCAAAGCTGCCAAAGCCATTCTGGGGAGAAGCTGTTCGTGCTGCCTGTTACCTGATCAACAGATCACCAACTGAACCGTTGAACTTGGAGATTCCGGAGAAAGTGTGGTCTGGTAAGAATCCCTCCTACACTCACCCTAGAGTATTCGGTTGTTTAGCCGTTGTACATGTATCCAATGAGCTCAGGGAGAAGCTCGATGCAAGGACAACTCCATGTATATTCCTAGGCCATGGAGATGAAGAATTTGGATACAGACTATGGGATCCGAAGGAAAAGATGGTCATCAGAAGCCAGGAAGTAGAGTTTCTCGAAGACCAGACAATTGAAGACATTGAAATGCCCAGAATGTCTTCCAATCCAGTGCCAACAGAAATCCAGACTCAACACCAGCACAATTGGCCACAGATATGGTGCAAGAGGAAATTCCAGAAGCAGAACCAGAGGAGGCATATAGAGATGTTGAGCAGGGGGAGACACAACCTGTTCCATCGGAGATTACAGAAGAAAGTGTTGAGCAGGGGGAGCCGCAACCCACTCCACTAGAAGCTGCAAGATCATTCACAGAGATGGATGATAACAGACCTCCAGAAACCAGTGGACCTCAGACAAGAAGATCTGAGCGAGGCAGGATTCCATCAACCAGATATCCGGGATCCGAATATATTCTGCTTACTGATGTGGGGGAGCCAGAGAGTTTCCCAAAGGCAAGAAGGCACTGAGGAACAAATGGGTGAAGAAACATGGCAACAGAACTGTGCAGAGACACAACAGAAGAAAACTGTGCAGAGACACAACAGAAGATTACTGTGCAGAGACGCAGTGGATTGTACTATGCAGAGACATAGCAGAAGCACACTGTACAGAGATGCAGTGAAGTGTGCTGTGCAGAGACACGGTCGACATGTCAACAAAGGAACGATGATCGGGACAAGCTAGAGTTGTGCAGAGACATAACCGGGATAGCTGTCAGATGATACAGAGAACTACGATTGGCTTGATCCCAACTCGGGGTACGTAGGCAGTCATACAGATGCAGCCAGGGGAGGATCCTTTGAAGGATCCGTTTTTGGATGATTAATGGTCGGCTCAGATTCTGTGAAATCTTCACCGAGGGGAGATTTGTTGGTTGCCAGCCAACTGCCCTTTCCACCGAAAGTAAAAGGAAAGCTGGCAGTGAGGCAGTGAGTTGTGTGTGTGTGTTTACAGCTATGTTGAGCTGTATGTGTGTGTGTGTGCAAGCTGTGAAAACGTGTGCACTGTTCACACGTTTTCACAGCTCTATAAAATGGAGCCTTGAGTCCATTAATTAGGCATCCCAAAGTGTATAAGCTTCAAGTAGAAAGCTTGAGAGTGAGAGGTTTTTTTTGTTAAGTTTCTAGTTGTAAACTTGTTGTGTATTATTCTTGATAGTAATAATACGAATTCGGTTTTTCCTCAAACACTCCAAGAGTGATCGGTGAATCACAACAATAGTGACATTTAGTAACACATGTAGTGAACAGGGCAATAGTTATCTTGCTTATCTTGAATGATGGTTGCCCGCTTGATCTTGTGGTCCCTGGAAAATAATTTAGCTGCGTTTTGTGAGTCAGTTGAATCACACCCATCATCACTATTAATTTTCTCCATTGATGTACCTCTGGTCCACATTGTTAGAGTCCGGATATTCTCTCATAATATTCTGAGACAAGGGGATGTTACAGGAATGATAATGGCTTTGCTCGAACAGCATATGTTTTCAAGCTGGAGGTCACCTTGAGCTTTTAATTGTGTGCATTCACAGGGCATTTCTGTGATTCTTCTTTTTGAAATAAGTTTTTTAACAATTTAGAAGTGCTTTTATTTAGTATTGCATGCCAAACACAGCTGAGTTTTCTGATACTCTTGCGAGTGCCTGTGAGCTTTTTATGTCATTGTGTATGGGAAAAAGTGCTTTGGGGTCGTTTAAGCTTTTGGGTAAAAAGTGCTTTGACGTCTTTATGCTTTTGGGCAACATCCACCATACAAGGAGATCTTTCAAATTTACTGAGACTAAATTATCGTGGCCAAGTCCTCAAGAGGTGTAGTGTAGATTGGTGGCATAAGATTTAGAATTTGGTTATTTAAGTCCTAAATTTGAATATAATGGTGTACTTTTTGTAAGAATCAGAGATTTTACCTACTTTGTTTAACCCCGGGTCGGGTGATTTGAGGGCATGATTTCTCAAAAAAAAAATTATCATGGCTAAAGCTTGATGGCGAAAGCTGATGACTATTGGATTGGGACAACCACACAAGTAAGTTGGCAGAAAATCCTATCGGAATTCGGTATCTTGTACAGTTCGATATGAGATTCGAGACAATAAAGTTTCAGTCGGGAATCATGATGATTTTTTATCCCTATTTGAAAAATCGGTAATCGTTCTAAATCCCAAAATTTAACATAAAAAGTCTTGAATCTCGATCGATATTCGGATTCAAAAAATCGATTGGGATTCATGACTATTTTTTATCTCGAATCATAATCAGGACGAGATGGGATGAGATCCAATCAAAACGGGACGTTCTAATACTATCCCTACATATAAGTAGTAAATTTAGTAATGTAAAAGCACTTTTGTGCATCGCCGTCACTTTATTAAGACTTTGAATACGACTCAACATGCAACAATTGGCTTCAAGCGGCAATGAAAGTTGTCATTTCCCAAAGCCCTCTTGTGTTTCAATCTCTAGTCTACTAAGCTTTAGTGTGACCTTTGGGGCATGTAGCATAAGTCCTGTAAATGTTTGACAATGTAAACTTTAGATTATAGAAAGAATAGTGTTTAAAAAATGAGATTATGTAAGAATTAATTCTATGGCACCATTCAAATCGAACCTACTCTCATTAAATATTGATAAGAGTATTAATTGGTGATAAGTGTGGTTTATACCCACTTATTCGGGCATTCTTAACTTGTATTTTTGTTATATTTCGAGATATTTAAATGTCATTTATAGTTTATTTCATGTTTTATTTGTAGGAGCATTAATACATGGATCTGGGAACAATTGCAAGTGTTTTGGGAACTTCCGGGAACACATGATGAGCACGAGAGCATTGGCACCATGATACAGATCGTCAGGCGCCACGGCACCAAAATCACATACAAACTCCAGGGGAGTGGGCGCCATGGCGCCCTTGATAAATTGTAAAGGCGCCTTGGCGCCTAAATTAATTAACCAATTCCTTATACAAATGGCGCCATGGCGCCCACAAGCCATACAAAATGCCGAGATTTGGGCGCCATGGCGCCAACTTGATGGGGCTGCAACGCTACGGAAATACACGCGAGTTACATGATCGATTCTTAGGGTTTTCAATAATCCTAATGATACCCAAAGACTCTCTACATCCACTATAAATATAACAGTCCATCCAACACTCAAAGGGAGGCTAATACACTGCACAAAACACATAAATAAATATTTTTAGAGATCCAATGAGAGGATTGAATAGCGACAATAGGAGACAAAAGCTGTGACATCCGAGGAGGAAGAGATTCAATTCGGGTTATATCTTCTAGTTTCTTTCTTAGAACTCTAATGATTTCCATTAGATTCATGAATTGTTTATCATTGATTTTATCTTTTATTATGAACTAACTCCTTAATTCTGGAGAATGATGTAATCTATGTTTGAACCTTGTATTGTGTTTATCAATTTTGTTATGAAGTTTTATTAATTTATTTATATTCTTTTGAGTTTAATGCTTCTTGATTGTTGGCCACAATTTATGATGATGAATGTTTAGAATCTATCACTCGAGAGAGGGGATTTTGAATAGATCTAGAGAATATGACCTAGGATTTTATAAAGTTCGAGAGAATCTGTAGTCATTTGAAGTCGTTAACATAGAATCACAAAACGTAATGAGTTGTTAACTATTGGATTTTTATAGAGATATCGAAGTCTATAGTTGATGATATTTTCACTGATGCTCGAGAGAAGGAGTGAATATTTGAGGAATCTTGACTTATAAATAATATAACTGAACAAGGATTAATTGGCATAACAAATACATAGGTGACAGCTAGGTGAAATCAGGATCCAGAATCTCTATCGTATTAGTTCCTCTTATTATATAATTTTTATATTTTATTTATATAATTAAATCTTTGTTAAATATTGTCTAAATAAAATTAGGATTATCAATTGTAGTACTTAGTACGAGTTAACGCAATCACTGTGGGTTCGACACTCTAAACTCATTTATACTAAAACTTGACATCGTACACTTGCGGTACGATATAAAAATATCACAACGAGTTCTTGGCGCCGTTGCCGGGGATTGTTTGTTTAATTCACATTAATACTGATACCAAGTAATCTTAACTTTAATTTAGATTTTTATTTTTATTTTTATTTTTATTTTTATTTTTATTTTTATTTTTATTTTCTTTATTTTTGTCTTAAGTTTTATTTTTGTTTTTATTTCTTTTATTTCTTTTTTTTTATTTATTTTATTTTATTTTATTTTCTTTGTTTGGTTTTATATTTTTTTTCGTACGAGGTGAGTTTGAAAAGAAGTAATGACAGATTCTATTGGTGCACTGATAGCTCAAGTATCGTCCCTCACGACTCATCTATCAGTATTGACAAATCAAATGGGCCAACCGTCTATTGAAGCTGCTTCTGCTAATGGAATGCTTCTACCCAATAGAGGAGCAGGATTTGAACAAGTACAGTATGTGAACAATCAGAACTTCAACAACTATAGAGACAGTCATATGCCTAATTATTATCATCCGAATTTTTCATATGTTGATATGGAAAACATTTTGCAACCTCCTAATGGCTTCAATTATCCAAGAGCTGAGCAGAAACCTTCCTTAGAATACCTCATGAGCACTTTTGTAGCTTCAGCTTCAGAGAGGTTTGAGAAGAATGAGTCAAGGCTGGATAACTTCGAAACACGAATGGGCAATATAGAGGCAAATATGAAATCTTTAGAAGCGCAAATTGGGTTGCTTGTTTCTTCCATGGCCAATCAACAGACATGGGTGTTTCCGAGTGATACTGTAGTCAACCCCAATGAGCAATGTCAAATCATAACCTGTAGGAGCGGAAAAGAGTTTAAATACACCTCTCAGGACTTAGGAAGTAAAGAAAATGAAACGGTGTTTCAGGAGGAAACAGTAACAGAAGAAGAGAACAAAAGTGAATTGATAATGAGAGGTCAATATGAAGAAATCACCTTCAGTGTTTTCAGAGCCATGCCGAGTCCTCAAGGTGATACAGAATGTCACAGGGTAGATATAGTAGAGAATGGAGTTGAAACCAGACATGGTGAATCAGTATTTCAGCAACCTACGAGCATAGTGCAACCATGCGTAAAGGAAGATTCTCTGCAGCTAAACCTGAAACCAATCTTAAAGCGCCGCAAAAAGAGGAAAATAAAAGTCAGTGCTCACTTGGAGATGATCCCTGGAAGGTTAAAAAAGAGGCCGAGCCAATTTTGCCGAATGTGTAGTCCAAAATTTCCAACTGGGGGACAATCTACATATCCTGGGGGACGATCTATGGATAAATTACCAAAGCCTGCCAAGTTGTCTTTTTCATGTCATAAGAACCAGTGGATACCAAAGAAGAAAGTAGATGAGATTATCCGGTTCACTACGTTTAAGCCACCATAACCATTTGGGTGGTTGCGTCTGGCTGAAGACGTTAAACTTAGCGCTAGCGGGGAGGCAACCCTTGCATTTATTTTATAATTGTTTTCTTTATTTTTAATTTTTATTTTATTGTGTGATATTTATTAAATTGCATGTTATTTATGCAGGTAGCACGAGACACACAACGCCCGCGCAACTAAATTCTAACAGCAAGAGCCTGATCAACTTCATGCACGGTAGTG
>SKCR01007768.1:0-24396 GCA_019454045.1 Zanthoxylum bungeanum | reverse complement strand
CTTATCTATTTGTCATAATTAGTATGATAAATGGTGATATATAATTGGAACACATGGCATGACTTTAAATTAGGCTTATGTGTACAAATTTGATTTGTTTAACATAAAGCTTATTTAATTAATTGGATTAAATGTTTGAAAAGGACCAAAATGACCCTTGTGAGTCGGTCATCATTATTTTTTAAAGGAAAAAATTTTCATTTGCTTCCTAAGGAAGCCTTGACCGAATACACCATCAAAAATAGATCTCAAATTTTGGTTTGTTGAAATCATGAAGAAAAAGAAGATAAAATCAAGGAAAAACTTTACGAAAATGAGAGATTGAAGGTAATATTCAATCTCCTTAAGTTCTTAAAAGCTTGTTTCATGTTCTTGATTTTCTAGTTTGAATCTAGGATTTCTTCCTTTTATAAATTTGGGGTTTTTTTTATGGATGGTGAATTGGAAGTGATGAAGCATGTGTGAATGTATATTGAACTATATTATATTAATTTGAGTTTAATTTATTGTTGGACAACCTTGTTGCCGTTATAGAGTGTGATAGCCACTCTTATTATGCCTAGAATTTTTCTAGAGTTATTCATGTGTGGTGACTTTGAATTGGTGTTGAGATTAATTTGATTAATGTTGAAAATTTGGTTTTAAAGCATGAAAAATGGTAATTTTCGGTTTCCTGATCAGATCTATTAAAAATTTTGTGATGAATTTCATGTCATATGAATATAATGGATGTGTTTTTGGAGTTGCAATAATTGCCGGAAAGTATTTTCAAGTTGAAATAAGCGAAAACGGCAAAAAACGGCATTACCGGGTGACTTTTGAGTCAATCGGGTGACGGTTGCCCAGACAGTGTATCATTCACTGTTCATACAGCCCATGAACAGCCCTGACACTATTGTGGCTGACCTGGGTAGTCCCCATAGGTGTCGGGTGGTAGGTTCGGTCAAAAACGCATTTTGCGTCTTTTTACGGAAAAACGGTTTTCGTAAAAGTTTCGCGAAGTTTCAACCTTACTTATGTTGATATTTGATATTGAATAAATAGGTTTAGGTGAAATATGAATAAATTATTCATATTAGATATTGAATAATTTATTCGGTAATTTGAAAAACTATTAAATTACAACAAAAATGGTATCAGAGTGGGTCTGATGCACCATCCTTTACATTAATCATGCTTGATATTTGATATATAATCCAATTTTAACGTTCGCACATGCTTGGAATTTATATATGTTTCTTTATTTTTCAGTTCGACACTAATGGAAATGTAACTGAAATTTAATAGTTAAATTGTGTTATGTTTTCTAAGGTAGAATTGAATTGTTTAGAAAATGATTTAGATTAAAATTATGCATTTGATGTAGAGTATAGCTTCCTTAGGAAAATCCTCGTTTTTAAATATGGCTGTAAAGTAACGTGTATTGGATACATGTTTCTTTGTCCGTCTTGTCAGTATGGTTTATGGGTATCTTTCTATAACTGCATCCGAGATCGTGCCAAAGCTGTGAGGGTATAGGTTATAGAATTATTATCCGTACCAGATGTATTTTGATACTAGATAAATTCAAGTGAAAGTGAAAATCGTGAACGTGCAAAAGCTGTCAGGACTACATCGGTAGCTTGAGTTTGTCATTAACAAGTGAAGACTTGATACGCCTCTTTGTGAACGTGCCAAAGCTGTCATACGAGAAACGATGAGGACCAAAACCAGGAGTCACTGGTGAGTGATTGACAATGAGTTGTCTACCTAATGAATATACGTATGGGAGATTGTGTCGAAGCTGTGAGTCGAAATATATTCATAGGATCCTACTCTCACTATAAAATTTGATTTAATTATTGAATTCTCGTTCTCCGTTGGGGATTACGGTGTTACGTAAAGTAGTGGGAGACACTGCTGGGTTAAAAATCCAAAAGTTAAGCAGTGTGTAATTTTATGGGAAATTCTGCTTCGTTTTCTTTTTATTCTATATTGTTTATAGAATTAATACATCTAATCCACTGCATGTTATTACTTGAATAGATTTTCTGACTTACTTATGGTTGTGTAATTCTAGAATAGGTTCTAGAAAGACAATAGACTTAGATATTGTTAGATTAGTTCAAACCATCGGGAACTATTGTTTCGATTTTCTTGTAAATCAAGATGGTTAGTGACTTAGTTACTAAGTCACGATTAGGTAATCTAAATAGATATCTGTTTTGGATATAGTTATCTAGTAAGAATTATTTCTTATGCAGTAAGAATTGACACGAATTAGTTCATTTCTCGAGATTCTTGACTGGCATTAAGAAAACCCATTTAGTATTTGTTTATCTTATAATGACGTTTCTTGGCTTTTAGTGACTTTTAGAAGTCACGTGTATGACACAATTTGCTAATCAATCATTTGCAATTGTTGTGAATAATTGAAAGTAAATTATAAAGCTTAAGAAAAAAGATATGTATAGTTGTGTATAGAGAATATCAATTCTCACAATACGACAACTGTAGGTATTGGATATCAGATCTCCCGTCTAGTTATTTAAAATAATGTTTAATAACTGTTTTGATATTTGATAACAAAACTTGTGACTATTGGATAGTTACTTGTTCTGTATAAACAGTTGTTACATAATTTAAAATGACTAGTAGTGTCATTAATGAAAAGATAAACATTAAGAAAAATATTCGGTAAAATAAATAACTTAGAACTGTGTTTTATGAGTTTTTATCACATAAGCATAATATGCTTATTCCGTATGGTAAAAGATGGTCTGATACGAGATCACACCATATATCATTATCCATTTAATGAATATTGTATTCAGGATGTGATTAAATCTCATTTAACCAATGATCGTCATTGGACCACAAGATTTATTAAACTAATACATTGGATGTATGTAGTTTAATGGATTAGAAATTGCCTTAGATTGTTTTCTTTACTTCGTAACTTAGTTAATGAATTGTCATGACTTAGTTGCGTGTTTCTAAAAGAAAATATATTGAACATTTTGAATGGTTCGAGAACTTTCGATATGTTTTCTGATGAAACACAGATATAATATTTTGAATGGTTCAAATATATTCTATTTCTAATACTGAAAATTATAAAATTCATCGTGAATATTTAAATTCTCAAAGATGTTTGATATGATCAAAAATGTGAATTTAAGGCAATTAGTTCTAAAGTTATTTAATGAATGTGATTCTTACTCAATATTAAACTTTCACGATTCCATTTTGATGGAATTGGTCAGTGGGAGTAATCGAATCTTATATGATTTGATTCGTTGATATTTAGTGTTACCAAATTAGTTTTCAATACTCTTGGGGTTATGTTCCAGTAACACTAATTCATCTCTTTAATTAAGGTTCCATTTATTTCTACAGTTACGTATATGATATGTATAGTAGAAAATTCGAATCTTGAAAAGTTTGAGATTTGAAACTTTCTTTTGTATAATTGTTATATAATTGAAAGTACTTGCGCCTCGAAGGTACAAGTAAGTTTATCATTTATTCTATTTAATATAATATTGTATTCTATTTATGGAATATATTTTCTACGATCCCGAGTATTAAAATTATTTTATTACTTGATGCGTAACATCAGATGTTGAACATTGTAGAAAAGACTTGATTTAACGTCAAATGTGAGAATGATAAACTGTAATGGAACTACGTAATTAATGAGATGAAAATACCCTTAGACATCTTTGGTATAAGTTCAATGGGATGTCAGAATCATTTACAAAGTATTTGATACTTAATGATTATGTTGTTTTCTTATCGAATAAAATTATCCTAAAACTTATAGTGAGAGCAATATTTGATATCGATTCCGAAACTAACCATTGAACCACAGATTTAAGATTGTTCGTAGCTTACTACGATCAAGTTTTGAACTTGATTAGGCTTACGTTATGAATTATTCATAAAATGTGCAAATTGATTGCGCAGTAAAAGCAAAGTGAGCTTGATAAAGTTTTGACCTTTATAATATGACAATGAGAAAGGTTATCCTCAGTAGTTTATTGTAGATTCTGAGAATACTTGTCTCTAGTCGCACTAATTGAACAATTAAGGATCTGTTGGTTAATGTTGATATTAAACTATGTTTTTGGCTAAAGAATGCAAAGTGGCGTTCTTGAGTGATTTCTTCGAATGAGAGATCCGTTATGATTATTTGTTTGAAGAATTCATTCTAAAATGGCCCTACAGTTTGTATTCTGCTAAGATCATAGTTTGATATATTATCTTATGGAGCCTATTGTAGACTCGGATAAGTTTTCCAAAAATCTGTATTCTCTGATTTTGATATTAGTCAGATTGTCTGGTTTTATCAAAGTATAGAGAATAAGTATTTGTCAGTAGGGTCAGTGGGAGCGTACAAATTTCTTTCTAGTATTATATATCCTAAGTCTTCTTTTTTTTCCGTGGAAGCAGTGAGAGTAGTCTCTGTTATATTTGATATAAATTTTTATATAAGATATAAAACTAAGAGACTTATGAGATATTCTCATTAATCACGTATTAGATATGATCTAATAAAGGACACAGTAAGATTATCTGTATGACATTAGTATAACTGTTTGACAGTTAATGTGTCTTTTTATATATATGTATTTGTCTTTCGTAAATGATGATACCTTTTGTCGAAAGAAAGATTAATTGGAATGTCTAGTCAATCTTATGAATCATAGAGTGATGGCATAATGAATAATGTATTACATGCGATGAAAAATATCAATTTAATTGTAACTGTTACGAGTTATTTTGATATGTGAAGACCATATGATGGGTCTTGAAACACGTTCTTTGTGGTCTTTGAGATATTAAGAACGAGTTTCTTATTCATGGAGAATTTAGTCTGCAATCATAAGGTCAGATTAGTTTTGATCCTAATTATGACATTAGATGGTCTAAGTCATATAAAGTCAGAAAAGATGCAGTGGGAGTGTCACCGTTGATTCTACTAAACTATGGAATCAGTTGCAACTTATGAAGTATTGACTAATGAAGTTGCATAGTGACCTCATAGATTAGACTTTTCATATTAGTTTTGTGCTTGCGATTATCTTATAGTATTTAGGATTTGATCCATATATACTTAGACAACTCAGTAGCTATAGCACAATACTGATATAGCGTCTGAGTCATATTGATGTGGAATTTGGATTCTGTAAAATATGAATGATGCTAGCTAAGGAAAACAGTTGGCTTTGTTGGACATACTCGATTTGTTAATCGGGCTTACTTATTGTTGCCTACCTCTTGAGTGCTGGTGAGCTCTTGAGGGCCATGAGTATGTGATACATATTAAGATGTGTATAGGATACCATGGATTGACACTAGAGCAAGTGGGATAAAATGTTAGGGTTGGTGCTCGGAGTGCCAATCCGGATCATATTTATGTCCAATTCATGAATACGAACAATTCTATTTTCCATAATATTACTAATTTAATGGTAGCACCCTTGTCTTTTATACATTTATTCGATCTAATTACGATTAGATCGAAACTGAATCTTGTTCAGTGATACATGTATATTAGACAAAGACCCTAGGATTTACAATATAGTACGCAGTTACAACATAGTTTGTAATTGACATTGGGAAGCGCACTATTAGATGTATATCCTAAATAAAGTTCCTGGTCACGATTTGCTAACACGGGTCGGTTAGTAAAATCCGCTGAGACCAGTGCATGTCGTATATCGTGACTTGATCCGATGGTTTATCCTAGTGAACCATGAGTCTCAGGAGACTCCTATAGACATGTAGGTGTTTATTTGATAAGACACTGAACGACTCACTGAAGATTTCCTAATAGATGGTACACCAACGTCAATAGGATCTTCATGAGTTGAGCGAGCATAGTGGTCCTCCGACTTGAGATACCACATTGGGATATATTAGTTATCCTCCATACTTTGATGGCAGTCACGTCAACAATCTATTCATGATCAGACCTCCGCATGTTCATTGGGTGTGGACTGATGCTCATGATTTCCAGTGCGTATCAAGATAGGATCTGTCAGTCCTCTGTACAGGGCATAGGCATCCTCATGTGTTTACGATCTAGTAAATCCATGACCGTGGTATAACTTCAGAAATTAGTTCTGAGTGTTATTTCGAAATCGTAAATTGAAAGTCGACTGTATTATACCGAACGGATTTGACGTTTTCATCTAGATCCCAGTTATAATACGAATAGCCTGTTACGGAGGGATTATACGTATGCTATAACCTCGCTTTGCATAGTTTTAACGAGATTATTCGTGGTCATCATAATCCATGAGTGGGTGGATTATGGACACGAAATTGTATTTCGTGACAAATAAACCTAAACTTAGAGAGTCCCACAATATGAAGTGTACTCGTTGAGCACTTGGGCAACACGATATGAATAATACAGATTATTCATAATACTTCACCGGATTAAATAAGTTAATTCGGATCGTTTAATCGGTTAAACGATAACACATGCAATTAGGAGATTTCGTCCGATAATAATTATTGTGTATTTGTATTTGATACATTATACGATTAGAAACACATTAATTATTTGTCAAATGAGATTTTGACACATGCCATAAATATATATGTATTTATTATTTAATGTAAATAAAATACATATATGGATGTTATTTAATTATTTAGTTATTTAATTGTTAAATAATTAAATAATTGAAAAAGTTAAATGTCTTATCCATTTGTCATAATTAGTATGATAAATGGTGATATATAATTGGAACGCATGGCATGACTTTAAATTAGGCTTATGTGTAAAAATTTGATTTGTTTAACATAAAGCTTATTTAATTAATTGGATTAAATTTTTGGAAATGACCAAAATGACCCTTGTGAGTCGGTCATCATTATTTTTTAAAGGAGAAAATTTTTCATTTGCTTCCTAAGGAAGCCTTGACCGAATACACCATCAAAAATAGCTCTCAATTTTTGGTTTGTTGAAACATGAAGAAAATGAAGATAAAATCAGGGAAAAGCTTTAGGAAAATGAGAGATTAAAGATAATCTTCAATCTCCTTAAGTTCTTGAAAGCTTGTTTCATGTTCTTGATTTTCTAGTTTGAATCTAGGGTTTCTTCCTTTTATACATTTGGGGCTTTTGTTGTTGGATGGTGAATTGGAAGTGATGAAGCATGTGTGAATATATATTGAACTAGATTATAGTAATTTGAGTTTAATTTGTTGTTGGACAATCTTCTTGTCATTCTAGAGTGTTATAACCACTCTTATTATGCCTATAATTATTCTACAGTTATTCATGTGTGGTGACTTTGAATTGGTGTTGAGATTAATTTGATTATGTTGAAAATATAGTTTTAAAGCATGAAAAATGGCAATTTTCGGTTTCCTGATTAGATCTGTTAAAACTGGAAATTTTGTGATGAATTTGATGTCATATGAATGTAATGGATGTGTTTTGGGAGTTTCCGGAAAGTGGTTCCAAGTTAAAATAAACGAAAACGGCCAAAAAAATGGCGTTACCGGGTGACTTTTGAGTCAACCGGGCGGACGACTGCCCAAACAGTGAATCTGTCACTGTTTGGGCAGCCCATGAACTGCCCTGACACTATTGGGGCTGACTTGGGTAGTCCTCATAAGTGTCGTGTGGTCGGTTCGGTCAAAAATGTCTTTTTGGGTCATTTTTCGGAAAAACAGTTTTCGTAAAAGTTTCGCGAAGTTTCAACCTTATTTATGTTGATATTTGATATTGAATAAATATGTTTATGTGAAATATGAATAGATTATTCATATTAGATATTGAATAATTTATTCGGTAATTTGAAAAAGTTTTAAATTACGATTTCGCCCGAACCGCGCTTCCGCTGCGCCCATCGCCTGAAACCCCAATAATATATACATCATTAATTAACACATATATGAAAAGCCCCAAATTTGGAGTGGGTTATGAACCCTAATTTTACAATTTCCACAAATTGACAAATTAACACCAAATTAATTAAATCTATCACTATAATTCAATTCCTACCACACCAAAACAAGTCTCACCACCATGAAATAACTCAAGAACAATTCTAGGTCATTTATGAGTGGCTAAGTAACTCTAGAATGGCAAATGACCATCAAATGGCTAAATGGATGCTTAATAACACCTTATAAGCACTCTTCCTCAACATGCATGCTAACAACTTTCATCTAAGCTTCCAACAGAAATATTACACACTAAAAGTAGTAGAGAAAAAAATACAAACATCATATTTTAAAGCTTGAAACCCTAGAAATAATTTTCTAGTTGAAAATTTTCAAGATTTCTTCAAATCTTCTTCATTTTCCTTTCTTATTTCTCTCAACCTTTCTTTGTAATATTTTTGGAGGCTTTTCACTTAACTTGAAGCAAATGAAAAATGAAAGCCTTTTATACCTAGGGTTAGACGAAATTGCAAGGAGAAAATGGTAATTTTATTTTTCAATTTCTTTAATCAAAATAAAGAATTCAAATTCAATTTGACTACCATTTTCAAAAAAAAATACATGTGCACAATCAAAATTAGCCATTTAAAAGCATAATAATGATAAAGATAGACATATTAAATAATTCTAATTATTTAACAAATTAAATAATTAGACAATTACTTAATACAAATATCTAAATACATGTATCATATTTACATTAATATTTTATAATACATATATTTGAAACACCTGTCAAATACTTTATTTGAAAAATAATTAATGTGTATTTAATAAAATCAAGTATTTAATCTAAATATACACTAATTAGAAAACGGTCGGGTAACCCTATAAGCATGCATTTTTCGTTTAACCGTTAAACGATTTAACAATTAAATAATGATAAAGATAAACATATTAAATAATTCTAATTATTTAACAATTAAATAATTAGACAATTACTTAATACAAATATCTAAATACATGTATCATATTTAATAAAAGCATAATAATGATAAAGATAAACATATTAAATAAATCATTCTAATTATTTAACAATTAAATAATTAGACAATTACTTAATAAAAATATCTAAATACATGTATCATATTTACATTAAATATTCCTTAATACATATATTTGAAACATCTGTCAAATACTTTATTTGAAAAATAATTAATGTATATTTAATAAAATCAAGTATTTAATCTAAATATACACTAATTAGAAAACGGTCGAGTAACCCTACAAGCATGCATTTTTCGTTTAACCTTTAAACGATTTATAAATAATCAATATTATTTATAATAGTTGCCCCAGTGCTCTACGAGTATATTTCATTAGCGAGACTCTCTAGGTTCAGACATATCTGTCATGAAATCTAATTTCGTGTCCATAATTTACCCATCCGTAAATTATGACGAACACGGATAAACTCTCTGAACCATACAGGTCGAGGTCATCGCATACGTATAATCCCTCCGCCACAGGTATTCGGATTATCCCAGAGATATAGATAAAAATGTCAAATCTCTATAGGTATAATCTCGTCGACGATTCTAATAGCAATCTCTTAATAACACTTCGAACTAACTTCTACAGTATACCACATGCATGAATTTAACATATTGCTAATTGCACATTGAATACCTATGCTCTATACACAGAACTGACGAATCCTATCTTGATATGCACAGGATATCATGAGAATCAATCCACACCCAACGAAAAGGTGGAGGTCTGATCTTAATAGATCAGTGATGTGATTGCCATCAAAGTGTGGAGGATACCTCATACATCCACAGTGGTACCTCAAGTCGAATGATCAATATACTCACTCAACCCGAGAAGATTCTTATTAACATTGGTGTACCATCTATTAGGAAATCTTCTATGAGTCATTCAGTGTTTATCCAATATAAACACCTACACGTCTATACGAGTCTCCCCAGACTCATGGTTCATTGGGACAAACCATCAGACCAAGTCTCGATATACGACGTGTACTGGTCTCAATGGATTTTACTAACCGACCCGTGTTAGTAAATCTTGACCATGAACTTTATTTGATAATATACTTCTAGTAGTGTCACTTCCCAATGTCAATTACAAATTACTTTGTAACTGTGCACTACATTATATATTATCGGGTCTTTATCTAATATATACATATCACTAAATCATATTTAGTTTCAATATAATCGTAATTAGATCGAATATGTATATAAAACCAATAAGTATTAGCATAAATAAGTAATATTATGGAAAAATGAATTGTTCGTATTCATGAATCGGATATGAATACGATCCGGATTGGCACTCTGAGCTCCAACCCTAACAATTATTTCTTTCTATCTGACCTCTATGATTGTCTTTTATTTATTTCCTTATTTTCTTTAAGGGCTTAGTACTTCTTTAAGACTTCTTAGATAACCACTCATTCGATATTTATTTCCACGAATATATATTCAATTATAAAAATCCCAAATAACTTGTTTGCATTCATGCTAATGTGGACCTATCCCCGGCTGTTCTACATGAATAATTTATTTTTATCTCTTATCTCTTGCTGGGTTATTACTAACTCTTAGATATAGCTTGAGGCTTCTGTGATTCCTTGCAGTTAATATATCACTATTATACTTTGTACCACAATCAATAACCTTTTGTTTTTCTCGGTTTTAAGTATACCTCAAGTTCTTCACTTCATTTTTATAGTATAACTCCCTGAATGGTCTTACTGAGTGTATCCTTAATTTCTTTCTTATCCAAGCCTGCCCATGTTGAAGGGTGATTATGTCTCATATCGTTAGGTTTCTTCACATTCCACCATAACTCTGTAACAAAAATATACAAAGATAATCCTTGTTGCTAATAAAAATGATTGTCCCAATGCATTTCCAGTTTTACTTGCTCAACCTAAGCTTGGCATTTATTCTCTTCGTTTGATTACTTAACTATCTATTTTCTTATTGATATCTTTCAACTACTTACGGGCTTCAACCTCTAGGTTCTGTTGTCTTCATCTTTATATTTGTTGCTAATATAAATCTACTTATCTTTCCTTTGCACCGCCTAGTTCCCTTAACCTTCTTGCACTTAAAATTTATTTCTTCAGTTATTCCTATAGTCTCATCTTAGTTTCTTTAGGCATCTCTATGTTGTTCCTCAATAATTATGTTCCTAGTCATATTTTCTCTTATTTCATAGCCTGGAAACTTATAAGTTATTCTTGTTATCTTCATTTTATTTACTATCTGATAGAATTCAATCTTGTTTCGATGTTTATAAAACCTTCTATTCCATAGTACTACTAAGCTTAACTATGTAAAGTTATTTTTGTATTTATGTACATTTGTCATTATCTATTTAATATCTTTTCTATTGTCATTTTACTAGGACAATTCTATTTCCAAATATTTTACTTGTCTTATATCTTCTTTTTTTGCTTAATTCTATATCTGGGACTTCTGCGGTCTATGTCTCTGTTTCATAGTCCAAAGGGTATCATCCTTTACATGTTTTCTAGTCGTGTCTAACACTGATCCTTTGGCAATACCGTTATTGCTTTGACTAATACTTTCTCTCTTAATCGTCTCGTATAGATCATATTTCTTCTAAATCTTTTTCTTAGCATCATTTTCTCCTTCTACTCCGTTTTTATACTATATCAGAAGATTTTATGTTTCGGTCCTACTTTTACTGCATGTCCATTTGTTTCTGGGAATATCTTTAGGGTAAATACCGAGGTTCATCTTTGCTGGTGTTTTCTATCAAGGGTTGGGAGGGTGGGGCTTGGTCCCGAAACCTTTCCAGTTATACTGACCTCACTAACTACCTGTGTCATACTTGCACGTCCTGCTCATCTATAAGCTCGGGACTCTCATGTTTACTTGTGCTGGTTTCCCCACTAAGATACTTCTACTAAATACTATCTGAATTGTCTCATGTTTCAACTTCACTCTTGATTCGCTTGCTGACTATCGATCATACTACCTTTTATTATAAACCTTCTCTACTAAATCTTTTGGTTAAGGTGCTGCTCTTCATCTATTTCTTCCGTCTCAATACAATAAGACTCTTTAAGAGTTATGTACTATATTTTGAGAGTTTCTCTCTCTAGTCCTTTTGTAATTTTGAGCCTGAACTCCCTTAAGGGTCTCCAATACAACGATGACTTCTAGATTTGGATCGACTCACCAAGACTTCAAATTATTCTATCTCATGTTTCCTATCTATGCTCCGTTGAACTCATTGGTTCGGTTTTCTAGCTGTATCGTGGTTCATCTAATTTGACAAATTCACTTTTTCACTGGTTCTTCTTCTTACTGAGCTCTAAGTAAGGGGTGAACATATACATTCCATAAAGAATATGTGAATACACATCTCTATTATTTACTATTTGTCCCATTGGAAACTATATCGACTATTTCATATCTCAGAGTTCCTTAATATTTATCAATCAACCTAAAATATTCATTTACTTATTGTCTTCAAGTTACATTATCTATTCTTATTATCTGATCTTCCTTACTACGAGTCGTATTCTTTTGAATTGTTCTCATATCCTATCTCTTGGTTTTAAGTCATATACCAAGGCTAGTGGTGGCTCGTTCTTCTGGGTTACTTCCTAGATTTCTACTCTCTGCTCTTGTGAATGCTAAATCTTACTGTCCATACTGGTATCTTTCGTTAAATCCTGTGTGTTTCTGATCTCATGAGTCTATCTTTGTTCTTACCAGTACTACAACTTTCCAATCATAGTCTAAGCCAAATTCTCCCTTCTTTATCCTCGACGACCTTCTTGATTCTATCCTGAATAATATATTTCCCATTATCTTCTATTTTTATCTTAGGATAAACTCTTACTGGGCTTTATTATGGTTATCTTTGCCTATACAGGGAATGGCTGGGACTAGAATCTTACGTTTTGGCGGACATCGATGTCCTCACTCTGACATTCTGTATTCTGGTAGAGTCTATTACTCATGTAGGATAGGTATGAGTTAGACTCCGTCAGAATAAATTTCTTAGCTAAATCACTAGGTGGCGAGGACTTTGGTAGGCGGGGCCTCATCTACATGAGTTCCTTTGATTAAGGCGATTGATCATTTCTCTTTACGACATTGATCATTTCTCTTTACGGCCTTCACTTACTTACTTACAGGTCTAAGTTTGGGCACGTAGAACTCTACATCTTTTGTGGCATCTTGTGTCTATTTTATCAGCTAATCTCGATTTCTTGTTACTTTTATCTTTTTGTCTATTCTTCGCGATTCGGGGAAAACTTGCTATCTCCACGGGGTATTTGGAAGCTACTAGATTCGTTTGGAAGAATTGTTTAAAGAGAAAAGAATTCTACGAAAGGAAACTTACTTAAGTCTACCAGACATTTTACTCTTGCTAAGGCTTATCATATTCTCTTTACTACTATAGGTTTTGATAATTCCTTACTTATCTATTTTCGTATCTTTATCTCTTATTAACTCTGGTTGCTTGAACATCTACGTACAATTCTTTACTCTTCTTAAAGCTTTCTTTTCCCACTCTTTTGCATAAATATTCTTAGAACTTTTACTATTTGTTCTCTTGGTTATCTATGTATCCTTATGTACTTTTATTTCTAGCTTTCTTTTTCTCTTACTATTTCATTGGGTAAAAATATCCTTAAAGTTTTACTGTCTATCTTCATAATTTGCCTTGGACATTTCGAAATTGAACCGAGGTAATTGCGGAAAGATTTTCAAAGAATAAAGTTACTTCATAAGGAAGATTATTTGAGTAGTTCAGAAATTCTTACAAACCTGTCTATATAACTTTGAGGACGTACTCGAGGATCAGATACTGGAGAGATAGTGCATCGTATACTAGTACCCCGAACATACTACGTATACAAGACCCCAACACTCTACCCACTGCTTTCACTGACTCCCTAGACCATGCACTGATACCATCTTTGTAACATCCCTAATCCGAGAGATGCTACATGTTGGACAATTATGACCCATAACATCACTATTTGTACAGAACATGGTGTTGTTGTACAAATTAACTATGTGACAAAGGAAATTGCTCTTTTATCATTTGTAATTGGATTACCGGGATATATAAATGATAAAAGTCCATATGATTAGTTCCGGATTAATAAGATATGAGACAGTTTTAATCCACTAAGGTTTAATCACTAAAATATCCATAGTCGTAGTATTATCGAGATTGGACATCGATAATGCGGAATAGACTAGTATTGCACTTGTGCGTGTTATGGGAGCATAACGGCATAGTTCTCATATATTTGGGTATTGGACACTCATGCAAGTGTAATAGGAGGTTGTGTTTACCGATGGTACGGAAGCAACTTTGCTCTGGATATACCCCTCAGAATTCCATTGGTAGTATGACTATGTGTCTATGGAAGTCCGAATCAGGGTAGGTGTATTTGGTCTTAACCTGAGACTTGCATCGCTAATACTTGCGACAATCAATACACTTTGGTTTTGGTCGTCCAGGGCATTAACAGGTTATGTGTACGCCTCTTCTGGGTATACTGAGAATCGTAGTGTATTGGGTGTGATGTCAAGATGAAAGTATCACTCCAGTCATATGGAGATGATGATCACGCAAGATACGAAACTAGTAATCTTTAGTACTGCAGTCATCGGAATAATATGACTAGGTCATGATTATCCGATTATAGAGACTAGTTACCAGAGATCCGATATATGCTTCGTACGGGGCAGACACAATTCCAACCCCAAGCCTAGCATGTGACATCTGGTACTGGATCGCAATACGCAATACTACAAATACTACGCCTGACATAGATTACATATTCCTTTAAGAATATTTCTGGAGAATTTGGTAGGCACGGTGCTTTGCTAGAAGCCAACCATGTCTCGTAAATCGGTAAAAATATAGTACGAGGTACGTACGTGTTCGGATAGTCCGACGACCAGATTTACTGCCAACATATCCAGGGATCTCATGGGTCCCTTCCCGAAGATTCACCGATGACGTATGATTCGAACATAATTAATCTGGGATTAATTACGAAGAGATTTTATCTAGGATAAAATACTATTTGAATAGAGAGAACGATTAATTTGGAATTAATCGATAAAATAATATATTCGATATATTAAATGAAATTAGATTTCATAACGGAATTAAAATTAGATTTTAAATCGGGCGAACGAGTTAATTTAGAATTAATTCACGAACGATATGAATAGTAATTTTTCTAGGCATAATTATTTAATTAAATTTGATTTAATTACGTCGCAACGAAAGTTCGTTAATTCAAAATTAACAAACCTGAGCCCGGGAGTGTTTGCGGGCCCACTCAGATTTTGAATTCAAGTGGGGCCCATAATTCACATCACAAGTCACATCAACTAGTCACTTTGCCTAACTTTTTGGTGATGGATTTAGGTGGGTGGTTGATAACTTGTAAAACACACAAGTTGATGGAATGAAAGACTATTACCTAATATTAGATATTTTGGTATATATTTTATTTTGATTTTAGAAATCAAATACACAAGTCAACATAACTCATTCACTTTCTTCTCCTCTCTCACATTCACGCCACTCTTTTTTTTCTTTTTACTCTCATTGCCGAGAGTTACAAGGCAATTTTGGAAGCCATTTGTTGCATTTTGTTTCCAAGTGCTAGCACAAATTAAGTCATACAAAGGTGTTAGGGACACTAATCCATGAGTTTGGAATTCAATGACATGCTTGAAAGCTCAACATACATCAAAGGAGTAGCTTGGAGGAACTTCTCAAAGGCAAAATTTTTGAACTCTCCGCCAACATCCAAGCCGATCAAAGTGAGTATTTCTGTAACTTACTTTGTTGTATTCACATGATTTTATGCTTAATTTGATCTTGGTTTGACCTAGAAAACCCAACACTACCGGCAGGGAATAAGCCGTACTATCCCCCCGAGCCTCTATCTTTCTAACTAAAATAACACTGATACTCTTTTTAAATATAGTCTCATATATGGGACCATTGCCCATAACCATGACATAGAATATAAAAAAGTACACAGACAACTGAATACTATACATCAATAATCTTAACAACTTTATACAAGAATATAACTTTATTATACGGTGTTTGAAACTGGACTTTACTTGACTTGACTGAACTCAATCTCTGATTTGACCTGGTAGACCGAGCACCCTAGTGACTGCCATCATTATCCATCCTCTCGAGCTCGTCCTCAGAGTAACCTGGAAAATAAACAAACTGGGAGGGGGTTAGATAATTTGAATGATCTAAGTGAGTGGACAATTAAAACAAAAACTGAGGTGCTTTTATGAAAACTCTTAGTTCTAAAACCGAAACTGTCATCAGAAAACCATCTTTTTCTAAAAACTCTTTTCTTTTTTGAATACATCACTTTTCTGTAAAACTTTTCTATCTGCCAAACTCTGAACTTTTCGAAATTACTAAATTTTCTTTCTGAAACTCTTTAATAAAACTTTCATTTCTGAAAACTGCATCTTTGAAAATCTTTTCTCTGAAACTCTGTCACTGAAATTTTTCATCAGGTACATAAACACGTGGTCTTGGGGCGTTATGTCTCGCCGTCCCCAAAACCACTAAACCAGCAAATAATGGTGCTATCATTGCCACCAACCTGTCTCTGAAGTCCTGGTCTAGGGGTCTCGCTATCCCACTAGCCCAATACCCAGGATCTATGGGCATTTGTCATCCCTAGTCATGTATCTCGTGTGCACACGTCTATATCCGGATTGGTTACCAATATCTGTCAATTCCATATTTGTATCAAGTTACCCCTGAGGTGGGGTTTTCCCTATGTCTCCAAGATTATAAAATCATGCTTTAAAATCTCAAAATTTCTCAAACGTTCTTACTCATGAAATAATTGGAAATACATTGGCTAATGCCGTAAAATATTAAAAAGTAAGTCTTGATCAATAACAAATAAATACAAATCAACTTTGAAAGAAAGGTATCCACTCACTGATTTGGAATTTGGCTGCACTATTTACTTTATCGAAGGAAACTACGGTTCTGCGATGATCTATAATTGATAAATTTGATTAGAAAATGGGCTGAGGAATACATTACGAAATTAGGCTAAAATTATCTATTTAAGTACTTGCCATCACTTCAATGAGTATCACGTGTACGTCATGATGTAATGTATATATGCGAGCTGATACGAGACTCTTAGCGTGGCCTCTAACACGCTAGGGTGAAATTGAATTGAACTAAAACTGATTTGGAGAAAATTCTAATCTCGCGCCAGCGTCGCGACGCTCACACATGCTGACAATCCAGTGAGCATCCTTTGTCTACTGATGAGTGGTATTTATATCACTATTTCCCACTCATTTAACCTAATGTTTTGTATAGTTTCTCGGGTTTTGTGAACGTTTTGATGTGGTTTTGTGTTATTTTGTAGATAAATAAAGTTGGGAAAATATTGGAAGTAATTTGGGGCCAAAATAGAGAAAACAAATGTCAAAGGGGAATTTTCATAATTTTCGGCGCACGTGCACCTAGGGACTCATGTCAGAATCTGAGAAATTGGACTTGCTAACGTGCGACGGATCTTGCTGACGTGCGCCGACATTGCTAACGTGCGTCGTGCCACATGTCATCATCAAATAAGATCATCTAAATAATTATTTTATTATAGGAAAGTGATGAAACACAATATTACTAGGCTTAATAATTGATTTAATTATTTATTGGATAATTCTTTAGTTTGTTTATTGAGTCTTAAGCTTAATGCTTCTTGTTGTCTGATCATCAATAAGATTGATGTGGTAAACTTAAAATGAACTAGAATAGGGATTTTAGGTTTCAGCCTTAGATTCAATAGCCCACGATCTTCCTTGAGGATAGATAACCCTTTAATAGATTTCCTTACAGGATAGACATATACCTGTCGGGCGGAGGTAGCCATAATTGGAACTTAATCTTAATGAATCCAGGTAATTTGGTTGACATAGGAATATGGTTCAATTGGGTTATACTGGGTATTTGTGTCTGACCATCGGAAGAGGCTTTTGCATATCATCGTGTTCCAGGTTAGCAAACTGATTTATTACACATAAATAAGAGATTCAATTCATCTTTATAATAATATTGTGTGGAGTCACGATCCTAGATCCTTGAGTCTTTTCTCTTTTATTTTCCTTAGTATTTTCTTTTGAGTCTGTTTCTATTTTATTTTGCAAAATCACATTCAATCAACCAAAAGCAATCGATTCTCTTCTCCCTATAATTAGATACTTGTAAATAAATAGTATCAATAATTAATAACAACAGTAGGAATTAAGTCCTCGTGGGATCGATATTTTTATACTACTTGAACGATATGTGCGCTTGCGTTATACGTGTGTGTTTACGCCGGTCAAGTTTTTGGCGTCGTTGCCGGGGACTTATATTTCTTGAGTTATTAATTTTGAAGCTATCTAAATTACTTGTATCTAATTTTCTTTATTTTTATCTGTAATTTTTATTTCTTTCTTTTATTTTTCAGGTGGTTGAAAAATGGAACACTATTGGGAGATTGAGAGATTACGTGCTTTACAAGAATATACACCCCATATCTGGGAGTAACAGTCCGGTTTTCTGAGGCCTGTTGTCCAGCCCAACAATTATCACTGGATGCCAGAACCAAGCAATGTTACATTTGATCAACAGAACGAAATGGGGAGATGTGTAATTTGTGATGGTAACCACTCGAGCGATCAATGTATATATATTTCAGAGTGGAAAAATTATTGGAATCATTCAAGGTACGAAGAGACATCACATTTTCCATCTTATCTACCATCCACCTATGATTTTCATCAAGAACCAGAACCATCAGAGGAAGATCAGATACTTCACATGCTCAAAGATTGGTTCAAAGAACGGGAAGCTCAATTTGATGCACAATTTCAGAGTCAAACAGAATCTATACATAGGATGACAGATCAAGTTAGGTAATTAACAGATAACCTGAATCACATATCTCACGGAGCAAACTCAAATACTACTGAAGAAGCCTTCGAATATCCTGATATTCATCATGACATCATAACAGAGGACGAGGCTGAGCAGTATCAAAAATCAGAGGTATCAGTGCAGGAGCCCGAACCAGTAAAGTCTCGATTTGATTTTTATTATTCTGACTCTAACGATGATGAAACTGAGCTATTTGTACCAACTGCATCAACACTTGAGGATGGAATTATGTATCCTCAAAATGAAGATCTTGGAGCATCTATTGCACAAATGTTTGAAGAAGATCTACCTGAGCCAATCATTTCACCCAGATCAGAGGATGAAGACATAAAATCTTTCATTTCTTTACATCCTCAGGTTGACAATTTTGAAGCATGCATCACAGATGACAAATAAAGAATTGAATGCGGAAATCCTAAAATATATCTGTGAAGAAAAGGTGGAGCAAGAAGCAGAACAAATGGAGGAGCAAATGTTTGAACTTATTGAGGATCCAGAGCATTCAGGCGAAACATCACTATTTTGGGGAGTACGATTTAGAGATATCACCCAGAAGCTTGACAGAATGGAACTTCCATTCAAGGTTAAGCACCATACAAGACCTCCTGATTTTCTTTCTTTCTTTTCAGGAACCACTGGAGCAAGAAAGATTAAAAAGATGGCACGAGCACTGAATGGGACAAAATTCTTTTTGCCCATTTTCCGTTGGAAGAGACCTTCAAAAGCAACGCTCATGAGATTGTCTTTAATCGGACATCCAAAATGACGTTGAAACCTTCTTGACAGATAGATTTCAGTCACGTCGAGCTGAAGACGAAAAATTTAGCGGTAGCAGAGAGACAACCCATGCACTTTGTTGAAATTTCTATTTTTAAATTTGTGTATACATCTTGTAGATTTTTTAATTTTGTGTGTTATTTTTGTAGGGAGAAGCACAAACGGAGCATTTTAAGACAGAATGAATGGTGTTTTGCAATCACAAAGAGGAGAGCTAATTCATTAGAGATGGCTGAGTAAAGAATGAATTCTTGAGACGCATCCTGATGAATTTATACTAAACGAGTGGCGTATTGCGTACACAAGTCTGTTACCTTAATAATTGCTTTGATTTACTTTTCTATTTTTATTTCCCTTTATTTTCGCCGACATATCTAAACTTTTTGACTTTTCACGATTTATTTTAACGTTGATCTAATAATTGTCATTTGGCAGATACTAGTGCAATTATTACTCACCCATTTTCAGGCTCTATAAATTCAGCTCTGCATTTATTTCTCCGACACATCTAGATATACATCCAAATAAGAGAAAGAAAATGGAAGCAACGTCACAGCAGCGAATCAAGCGAATTTGTGTTTTCTGTGCATCCAATTCTGGTAATAAACCAGAATTCATTGAGGCTGCAAAAGAATTGGGGCGAGTCATAGCAGAGAGAAATATGCACCTAGTATATGGCGGTGGCAATCTTGGAATAATGGGAAGCATTTCAAAAGCCGTTCAGGAAGGTGGCGGTCATGTTTTGGGAATCATTCCAAAAACCTTTGGCGGACGAATAATTAATTGGACCAACAAATGGAGATGAACGCATTGTATCAGGTATGTCTGAATAAATCTATGAAATGATCAATATTGCGGATGCGTTTATTGCGTTACCAGGTTGGCTTGGAACGTTTGAAGAAATGTTCACCGTAGCATCATGGGCACACTTAAACATTCATCGGAAGCCCATTGGGTTACTTAACATTGAGCGTTTCTTCGATTTTCTGTTTGTATTTCTTGCGGAAGCCAAAAGACATGAGTTCGTCACAAAATCTGTCAAGATATTTTCCTGACTGCTACAAAGGCCAAAGAATTAATTGACCAAATCCTAGCTTTGAACCAAAACTCGACCCCATTCTTTCAAGTTGAAATGGTCAGATAGCGATCGTGGTAAGAAGCGTAAATTGGACATATATCTTAATCGGTAATTTTTCTATATTTCAGCTAACCAGGTACGACCTTCTTAACTCTCCTTTTACTGTTTAATACATTGGGGACAATGTCTCATTTAGGTTTGGGGGAGAGAATTAGTTGATCAGTACCTTATTTTTAGTTTGTGTGTTATTTTTATTTTTAGTCTAAAATTTTTCGAAAAATAGAAAAAAAATGAAAATTTTTCAAAAATTACAAAAATATTTTGCGTTTTTGTGTGTTTATTTTGACTAAAAATGTGAAATTGGTAAGAGATAGCTGAGTAAGGAGTTTTCACTCCTAAAACGTATCTCAAACCATTTTTTAAACAAGTTAATTTTTGTTTATTTCCTTTTAAATTATTTAATTTGTAAATTCTCCATAATACTGACTAAAATGGATCTTCATATGCTCAGTTGACAGATATTATCAACATGCATAGTAACATACGGACATGAGCTATAATTGAAAAGTTTGTAATATTCAGTGCTCTAGTTTAATTGGAGGAAGCATCTCAAAAAGCAATGGAGTAAAAAAAAAACGTCTGAGGTCCGAGTCATTAAGTCTGTAAGGGTGTTTTAACACTTAGTGCCCTAAAACCAACTGGTTTGGGAGTCACTGGCCCAAAGCTCGCTACATGGATCAGAGATGTTGCCGAATAAATATATATCTGAAGTCTGAGTAATTAAGTCCGTAGGGGTATCTTAACATCTGGTGCCCTAAAGCCAACTGGTTTGGGAGCCACCGGCCCTAAGCTCGTTACATAGATGGAAGATATTGTATATAAATAAAAAATAGAGAAAAATCAAAGAAAAAAATCAGAAAAATTAGAAAAATTACTCCATTGCTACAAAAAGGTGTGAATTCTGATAAAACTTTAGGACAAAAATATTACTCTCTTCTCAACTACACTTATAACTGTTGTGGGCAAAAATGGGTTGATTAATAATTTGTTGGCTGTGTATATGGAGAATGGTAATTATAATCGGAGAATTTACTTATTTGGTAATTTAGAAAGAAATGAAACAACTAGTAATTTGGAGTAGAAGTTTCACCTGATTAGTCACTAACTTATTTATTCTCTTTTCGCTTGTCTTTTTGCTTTTGTGTGCATTAGTTTTACTTCCTTTTTACTTTTGTAAAATGTTTGGGGTATCATTGTTGTAAACCCTCACGAGACTACAACTCGTCCACTAGGGACACCTAGGGGTTTAAAGGTTTGTTGCATATGCTAAATGCTACCGTGATCCCTAAGAAAGTGGCTTAGTTAATTTATTTTTATGTTATTTTATTCTATGTTTTCCTCGAGGACTAGAAAAATGTTAGGTTTGGGGGTGTGATGAGTGGTATTTATATCACTATTTCCCACTCAGTTAACCTAATATTTTGTATAGTTTCTCAGGTTTTGTGAACGTTTTGATGTGTTTTTGTGTTATTTTGCAGATAAATAAAGTTGGGAAAGCATTGGAAGCAATTTGGGGCCAAAATAGAGAAAACAATGTCAAAGGGGCATTTTCATAATTTTCGACGTCGCGACGCCTAAAGTGTGTCGGCCATGCTAACGTGCGCCTAGGGACACGTGTCAGAATATGAGAAATTAGACTTGCTAACGTGCGCCAGATCTTGCTAACGTACGCCGACATTGCTAACGTACATCGTGCCACATGTCATCATCACAGAAGATCAGCTAAAATGCGCCGTGTGCCACGTGTCGAAATCTCATTGGACCAAAGCAAGTGTGTGCCACATGTCAATCTCTCATTGGACCAAATCATCAACGAATCACATTATGCCACGTGTCACCTTCTCATTAGACCGATCATATGCGCGTGCCACGTGTTAACTTCTTATTTGACCAAAAATCCAGCCATTCACCATGTGTCGCGTGTCATCTTCTGATTGCGCCGCTCTACCGCGTGACACGTGTCATTTCCTGATTGTGCCGACATCATGTGCGTAGTCAAAATGTGTTGACCAGAAACGCGTTCCAGCGTCGCGACGCTGGGTTCTATAGAGTCGCGACGCCCAATGCCGAATCTGCCTATAAATTCAGGCCTTCACCACTTCATTTGGTGTGCTTTCCTTGGGAGCTTTTCCCTGTTTTTAGAGAATTGCATCTAGTTTTTTGTAAATATAAATAATATTTAATTTATGTATTTTAATTTTCAGTAATAATAATAATTCTTCTTCTTCTCTTCTTTTCTTTTATGTTTTGTAGTTAAATTTCTGTTGGGGTAAAAGGTGAAACCTTTAATATAATTATCTAGGTAAATCTCACTTAATTATAATTTATAAATTATAATTTAATCAGATTAATTAATTTCAGACTTTATTACCGCCTATATGGTCGGGTTAAATATAAATTACTTTACCGCCTATATGGCTGGTCTTTATGTGACAGATAATTACCGCCTATATGGCTGGTGTAGTTGGACTAATTGGATTACCGCCTATATGGCTGGTTTTAATTGTTTAACATTATTAATTCCTGAGAAAGCAGAACATAAAATAATTTATATTTTATAATAAGTGAGATTCCTAAATAAGAAATATTAAATGTGGATCCTCTAACCCCAGCATTTTATTTTATTATAGGAAAATGATGAAACACAATATTACTAGGCTTAATAATTGATTTAATTATTTATTGAGTAATTCTTTAGTTTGTTTATTGAGTCTTAAGCTTAATACTTCTTGTTGTCTGATCATCAATAAGATTGATGTGGTAAACTTAAAATGAACTAGACATATGGATTTTAGGTTTCAGCCTTAGATTCAATAGCCCACGATCTTCCTTGAGGATAGATAACCCTTTAATAGATTTCCTTACAGGATAGACATATACATGTCGGGCGAGGGTAGCCATAATTGGAACTTAATCTTAATGAATCCAGGTAATTTGGTTGACATAGGAATATGGTTCAATTGGGTTATACTGGGTATTTGTGTCCGACCATCGGAAGAGGCTTTTGCATATCATCGTGTTCCAGGTTAGCAAACTGATTTATTACACATAAATAAGATATTCAATTCATCTTTATAATAATATTGTGTGGAGTCACGATCATAGATCCTTGAGTCTTTTCTTTTATTTTCCTTAGTATTTTCTTTTGAGTCTGTTTCTATTTTATTTTGCAAAATCACATTCAATCAACCAAAAGCAATTGATTCCCTTCTCCCTATAATTAGATACTTGTAAATAAATAGTATCAATACTTAATAACAATAGTAGGAATTAAGTCCTCATGGGATCGATATTTTTATACTACTTGAACGATACGTGCGCTTGCGTTATACGTGTGTGTTTACGCCGGTCATCTACGCGTCGTGACACAAGTCCATGGGCGTCACGACGCTCACATTCCAGAAACGAATGTGTGAAAATTTCCCAATATGCGTCGCGACGCTGGCCTGTTTTCCAGGATTCTAAACTTGCTTCCCAAAGTCTATCTTACTCTAAATGCATCACCAACACTTCTATATCAAAACCATAGAATAAACCATTCCATTAAACTTCAAC
>SKCR01007767.1:0-24326 GCA_019454045.1 Zanthoxylum bungeanum | reverse complement strand
CGCAGAACCAGTTAAAGGCTGTACCACCAAGACCAAAGTCTATCGATTATCGTAAGTATTAGCGATGTAAGTCTCAGGTTAAGACTATACACACCTACCTTGATTTCGGCCTCCCATAGACACATAGTCATAATACCAATGGGATTCCGAGGGTCTATCCAGAGCGAAGCTGTTTCCCATACCATCGGTGAAACACGACCTCCTATCGCACTTGCATAAGTCTCCAACACTTATATATATGAGAACTATGCCGTTGTGCCCTCACAATGCGCACAAGTGCAATACTAGCATATTCTACATTATCGATGTCCAGTCTCGATAATACTCCGGCTAGGGAGATTTAATGATTAATCCTTCGGGGACTGATACTGTCTCATATCATTCTCAGTCCAGGAACTAATCATAGGGACCTCTCTTCATTTATATATCTATGGTGATCTAATCACAAATGATGAGAGTGAAATTTCCTTGTCACATAGTTAATTTGCTACAACAACACAATGATCTGTGTAAATAGTGACGCTATGGGTCATTTTGTCCAACAAAATGATCTTGGGATGTTCTTAGAGACCAACAATGGTATCATGAGCCTATTTGAGCATGAAATTGAACTTAGGGTTTATATTCTTGATTTGGGTATTTTTGATTTGAGCATGTTTTAATCAATTTATTTGTTTGAGTATGCTTGTATGTTGATAACTTAGAGTTATGGCATGATAAATTTTAGAAAAAATTTATTGGATTAATTTTGCCCAAAATCTTAGGCTTGGCCGAATACATATATGCCCTAAAGTCATGGTATTTTTTGTTCTTTTGATCATTGGATGAGTTTAAAGACGTGGGAAATATTGATTTGTGATTCAATCGGATTGGAAATCGGAATCGGATATAAAATCCTACAAATGCCGTGAGCTTCAAAGCATGGAATGAGATGATTTTTGTTTCAATAATGTTGGACATGTATTAATGATGAATAAGCATGATTAATTGATTAGATTAGTATTTTGGAAATGTTAATTTAAATAGTTAATCATGGCTAAGCACTTTAATTAATTAAATCATGATATTTGGAATATTAAAATTTAATTAGTTGGGCTTAATTTAGAATTGGGCTTATAATGTTGTATTTGGGCCTAATGGGCTTGGTTGGGCCAAGTTGGTTTAGGTAAATTGGATTGGATCCAAATTGGGCCTAAACCATTCCATTAAGTCCAAATATGACAATTGAGCCTTTTATGTTTAATTGGGCCTAATGGGCCGAAATTGGTTTCTTGGCAAATAGGGTGATTCCTTAATTGGCGCTTTGGTATTTGGGTTTGACCCATATTGACCAAAGTCCATGCCTTAAGAAATTAATTGAAAGCCCATTGGACTTTAATTAAATGACATTGGATGTTAATTGGGCTTTGAGACCCATTTAGATTATATTTGGAATCTAAGTCGTAAAGGCGCACTTAAAAATGTAATTATTTAATTTGGAATTAAATATAGAATTAGTATTGAATATGAATTAAATTAGATTTAAATTGTAGTACGATATAATTCAAGAATTCATACTTTGAGTACTTATTCTTAAACGAGTTGGACTCGCGCAAATCAAATCGTTGTTTGAACATTGGATGATCAATTTATTCCAAGATTAATTTATTGGATTAGATTGATAGAATAACATGATTTATGTAAATACATGGATGTGTTGAATGAATAATGTATATCAGATGGATATTAGAAGGGAAATGGCAATTTTGGAAATTGTTGTAAATTTAGAATTTATTAAATTGGACCTGCGCGTCCAGCCTTATCTCTCTCGATTCTTTGTAATTCTCTTCCACCTAATTCCCCTCGATGTTTATGAGGTTTCTTTAATTGTATTATGAAATTGGATAGAAGTTACAATAGTGCTAGCCGGGGAGAGGAAATGGAGTGATTTGTTCTAGGAACAATATGTGAGATATCTATCCGCATATCATTATTAATTTATTTACCGCGCCTTATTATGCTTTTAGAATGCATGCTTAAGGGTGTATGATGAGACCTAACAAAGATAATAAATTGGTTGCCAATTTACGTGAAAAACCCTCAATAAATATTAAGCGTTTTCCTTCCATTGAGTGATTTTTTCTCAAGATCCAAGATTGGCACTGGTTTGTTGGCCAAAGTCAAGACCTTTATCCATCGAGGATGTGTTTGAATCATGAAGGCTTTGTTCCATATCGTATGTCTTGTCCAAGTTGTGATTTGTTGGGCCAAAGTCAAGATCACTTCTTGTCCATCGACATCGATTACGAAGCTTTCCAAAGCCAATGGTTCGGCTTTACTGGAATCATTAAGCTTGTTGTGCTAAAGCCAAGGCTTAGTTGATTCAGAGGAAAATATTAGGAAAATATATTGGCATATTATATTGTATATATGTTTCGGACTTGGAGGTCCACCTACCAGATATAGGAATTGGATGAGATCCAATTGATCTTAGAGATCTACCTAGTTAATATTATCAGCTTGTTGGCCAAAGTCAGGTTGTGTGTATTTTAACGGGATCCAGTATCGGATGTCACATGCAAGGCCTGGGCTGGAATAGTGTCTTCCGCGTATGAAGCATATATCGGATCACAAGCAAACAGTCTCTATAATCGGATAATCATGCCTTGTCAATATTCCAGATATTGCAAACAATGAGAACTAGTTCTGTATCCCTACGTGATCATCATTTCCATAGACTGAAGTGATACTTCCGTCTTGACATCACACCCAATACAACTACGATTCTCATAAATCCAGAAGAGGCGGTACACAGAACCTGTTAAAGTCCCAGACGACCAAAACCAAGCCTATTGATTGTTTGCAAGTACTACGATGCAGTCTCCATGTTAAGACCAATACACCTATCCTGAATCGGATTCATATAGACAGATATGTTGGTAATTTCTAAGGTCCCAAGATCAAACAAGACATGAAATTATGCGTGAACACATCAACGGAGGTAGCGGAATACTCACATTGATCGGTTAGTCGATTTGGAGACGATTCACCCAAAAACGCACTGCCTTGTAAGCCCACTGCAGCAGTCCACTGCCTACAAAAACAGAAATTGGAGTGAAGAAATGGAGCTCCTAGCTTCGTTGGATGGATCCCGTCTCATGGTCGAACCTCCCTACCACCTTCGCAAGACTTGTAAGTGTGCTAGCACTTGAATTTTCACCATGAAAATCCACTCTTGCTTCCCTATTGTTCACGGTTTTTGTGATGAAAACAGTGAGCAGTTTTGCCCATTTGGGCGTGAGAGAAGAGAGAATTTTGAGAGAGAAAAGGTGTTTGTGTTAAGTTAAAATGATTTACCAAAAATCAATTTATATTTATGCCATAATTTTCATTAAATTAATAATAAAATTATGACACATAACATGCAATGGCTTAGAGTGTCAAACACTCAAACTCCATGCAATGACATTGAGTGCAATGTACACAATCTACATGCAAAGCATTAGAATGACATGTGTCATGTGGGCCCCACACGTTTCCAAATGAAAGTGGGCCCACGTGCACTCACGCGTTCGGGTTCGATATTTCCGAAATACCGAGCTTACGTCGCGACGTTAATTAAATCGAATTTAAATAAATAATTGCGCCTAGCGAAATTATTATTTACGTCGCTAACGAATTAATTCTAAATTAACTCGTTTGCCCGAATTAAAATCTAATTTTAATTCCGCGTCGAAATCTAATTTCGTTTAATATATCGAATATATTAATCATCGATTAATTCCAAATTAATCGTTCTCTCTCTTTAGACGACATTTTATCCCGATAAAATATCTCCGTTATTAATCCTAGATTAATTTTCTCTCTCTTCTGTATAATCCCAGATTATTCAAGAGTGCGAGTTGTGCGTCATCGGTGGATTATCGGGAAGCGACCCATGAGATCCCCGGATAATCTGGCAGTAAATACGGTCGTCGGAGTATCCGAATCACGTACGTACCAAGTACTACGTTCTACCGATTTACGAGACAAGGTCGACTCCTAGCAAAGCACCAAGTCTACCTAATTCTCCGGACATATCCATTAAAGAATATTAAGATCTGTATCAAGCGTAGTATACTAATGTATTGTGCGTATCGGCCCAGTATCGGATAGTCACGTGCTAGGGCTGGGGCTGGATAAGTGTCTGCCCCGTCCGAAACACATATCGGATGTCTGGTAACTAGTCTCTATAATCGGATATTCATGACCTGGTCATAATATCACGATTGGATGCGCATCTCTTAAGAGCACTAATACCGTATCCTGCGTGACATCATCTCCACTATGACTGGAGTGATACTTCCGTCTTGACATCACATCCAATACACTACGATTCTCAATATACCCGGCATTGGCGTACACAGAACCGGTTACAGTCCTAGACGACCTCAACTAAAGTATATCGATTGTCGTAAGCATTAGCGATGTAAGTCTCAGGTTAAGACTATACACACCTACCTTGATTTCGGCCTCCCATAGACACATATTCATAATACCAATGGGATTCCGAGGGGTCTATCCAGAGCGAAGCTGTTTCCCGTACCATCGGTGAAACACGACCTCCTATCGCACTTGCATAAGTATCCAACACTTATATATATGAGAACTATGCCGTTGTGCCCTCACAACGCACACAAGTGCAATACTAGCCTATTCCGCATTATCGATGTCCAGTCTCGATAATACTACGGCTAGGGATATTTAATGATTAATCCTTCGTGGACTGATACTGTCTCATATCATCTCAATCCAGGAACTAATCATAGGGACCTCTCTTCATTTATATATCTATGGTGATCTAATCACAAATGATGAGAGTGCAATTTCCTTATTACATAGTTAATTTGCTACAACAACACAATGATCTGTGCAAATAGTGACGCTATGGGTCATATTATCCAACAATCTCCCACTTGGCACATAGCCAGTCACTCGAGTGTCTAACACCCGAACTATGTACAATTCGCTCAAATTGCTGAGGAAAGGTTTTCGTCAGCGGATTTGCTTAATTATCGTCTGACGCGATTTACACGATCATCACATCGCCACGATGTATGATCCGAACGAATCAGATGATATAGAAGTATATATCTGGATCGTCGATGAGACCTTTAATTCCTTAGCTTGTGCTGACGCCTAGCTCAGCTGCTAACAGAACTATATCTAATCTAATTAGATTTATTTCGACCCAAATGGCTTCTATTGCTGCCTCAGCTGCAGCAATAATCCGCATTTGTTGTTTATTCGGCAACAGTTATCTTGCTCGGAAGATTTCCAGCTCACTGTCCCGTTATTCAAACTTTATAGTACCGTAGTATTTTAATTGTTTGGAAACTTGCAGTAGTGATCCCAGTCACTTCAAGTTCTCCATCTCCATAGTTTAAGACAACATCTTTAGTTCTCTCAGATACTAACAGATGTTCTTAATCTTCAATCCAGTGACTATCCCTTGGATTGACCCGATTGTGACTCCATATGCTCGAAGCGTATGAGACACCAATACAAGTACATTTTAAATGTACAATTTCCCAGAGAGTGTTAACCAACTCCAAATCTATCCCAGTAGATCTTTATTCCTTGAATAAAGGTTGTTACTCCCCAGAATTCTACGGAGAATTTCTATGAAGAATATCTATGAAAGCCAAGCTTTCACCAATTGCTTTATGGGAATTTCACTGTCAGTGCCCTCTCCCACTAACCTCCTTATATACACAAGAATTATTTCGTTTTGAGTTAAATCATAAACCATTATGATTATTTCAAAACGTCAGTTCCAAGAACCTTATGCTTGCATTGATCCAAACATGGATCGAATAACCCGCAAACCTGGTTTGTCGGTTATACAAAATCGTCAGGATGTTGTAAACATCCTCCAAAAGGTTTCCTTTTCAGGAAAGCGATTTTGATCTATAACTGACAATTTCATAAATGAAAATACAGTTATCAACAAGCATCTTCAAAATGGATTTACCATGGCAACAGGTAAAAGGTTGAACCGTTATTAACACAATGTTGATAACGATACCTTTCCGTCAAAAGCCTAGCTTTGTACGTTGGTATGTTGCCATCCATGTATGTCTTCCTTGAAGACGTATAATGTACCAATAGGCACAATGCCTTTGTGTACAACAACTAGTATCCATAATAGTTGTTATACATGGAATCCATTTCGGACTCATGGCACTTTGCCATAACAGGGAGTCGATACCTTGTATCACTTCCTCAAAACGTAGTCGGTGGATATACCTTCATAAGATTGACATCTTAATGAGGTTAGATCAGAAACCCATACCCTAGGTTGTTTTCTGACTCTATCCGATCTACCGATTTCTTGTGTATTTGAAGATTAATGGTACAGATTCATCATAGATGAATTATTTGTGTTCCATTAAGGACTTCGTGCTATGAATAGTATTACTCCGATTTTCATTGAGTATCACTATCCTCCCACTGACCACTGCATATCGGTATTCCTCTCAGGAAAACCGCATGGTGAGCAACAATCACATTGTTCTCATGTGGGATTTATAAGTACTATACTTATGGTTTCCCTTAGGATAACCTATATTGGCACTTATCCAATTTGGGTTCTTAGTTTGGTATCATCCAAACTTTATGCCTGGCATACCCAAATTATCAGGAATGAGAAACCTCGTTTCTTTCCTGTTCATATCCTATATGATATCTGTCAAACAGATTTATATGGAACCTTATTCTAAATAAGTTTTGCACTGTTAATACATATCCTGTAGAAGGAAATAGTAGCTCAGAGCGACTCGTGATAAACCTTATCATGTCCAACAAAATTCGGTTTTAGTTCAGACACACCGTCTAATGACGTGTCTCGGGAGGAGTCCTCACATGAAAGAACACCGTACTCTTTCATTTATATATGAAACTTACTGCTTAAGTATTTTCCATTTCGGTCTTACCGTGGCGGAATAACACTATAGCCGATCTGTTTGTTTCTTCGTGTCGAAACTTCAAAAGTTTCCGATCTGTGTTCTTCAAAAGAAACACATAACCACAACGTGATGCTACATCCGTTAAGGTCACGAAATATTCATGTTCACATCTAGCCTAGCTAGATATGGGCCCACTTACTTCACCATGAATAGGGCTAACAGATCGGTGGCCCTTTTACTATTACCAAGTAAATAGTATTTTAGGTTTTTAACCTAATAAACTAGATTCGTAGACCTTATTTGAATAGTCAAATCAGTCCTAGTACCACTCTTCAAAAGTGTGGATATACGAGTCTTGTTTATTGTGTCCTAGACAACAATGCCACAAATAAGTCTCTATTGATCAAATCAATTTGAGCTATTTATTTGTCATTTATATGTTTGAGATTTTATTTATATTCAAAATATAAATTATGTTATTTACATCTAATGTATTTATCTCAGTATCATCTTTATATAATGAAACACTTTAGTGTTCTAGAATATAAAGGTTTTATCCGCATCGGATTAAACACTGATATAGAGATAATGTCTCTAGTCAAACTAGTTACATTATAACATTTCCTAATTTAAGTACATACCCAAGGGTAGTTCCTAAACTTAGGTATCTACGGTCGAAACAGCGACTTTCGTCCCGTTTCCGATTCGCAGAGAAATCTCGGCTTGAAGCCAGTATCCAGCTCACAGCGGATTCTGAACGTCAATACATATATATTATGTACCACACTAAGTATTTAAAATCCAATTTCAATACTAGTAGTAAACATAACTTTGACAAATATTTTTAAAGTTAGAGCCTCGCCCTTTCTTTAATTCCTTCGTGTCTTCCATATCCAAATGGTAGTCACTTTGGGATATGTCAATTATCTTTTCAATATTTCACAAACCTTTGGCCAAGCCTTGGGTTTCGAATATCGAAATGATGTGCACCTTGTGCAACATGCCCAATTGCAAACTTTGACTTTTCATGAATAGTCAATTAATTCTCCAAGAATTATAAATTGCAATTTTAATACTTTTAAATCTAAAGATAGATTTATGTAAGTATATTAATTAAGCACTAAAGTCATCATCACATAAATCTTCCAAAGATTTTATGCTCTACTATTTGCTTAATTATGGGCTTAGTATAATAAGTTATTTTATCAAATAAATTACCTATTATTTATTCCCAATTGAAAATTAAATCATTTAAACATTTAATCCAAGATTAATATTTTAAATATTCAACTTTTCAATTCTTTCTTGATTTAATAGTCCAACTATTTAATCAATTTAATAAGGTACTATTTATTATAATGATTACAATAATCCAATTATTTAATCAACTATAATTTTAATATTGATTACTATAATCTAATTATAAAATCAACTATCATTTTAATTCAATTATATTGATTACTATAATCCAATTATAAAATCAACTATATTGAATGAGTTTGTATATAGTCCAACTAATATATATTTAAAACAACATAAAATATTAGTCCAACTAATACTTTTGATTAATATGACGAGTAAAATAGATGAGCGCGTTTAGCGAGTATTCGAACGAATGTTGCAAATTCAATACTTGCCTCCCACTATTTTTCGTCGAGCCTCTAACCCTCTGTCGAGTACTCGGGAAACAGTGTTTCCTAGTGGGCTAGGATCCCGTTAAATATCACACAATCTTGACTTTGGCCAACAAATTGTATGATAATTAACTAGGTAGATCTCTAAGATCAATTGGATCTAATCCAACTCCTAGATCCAGTAGGTGGACATCCAAGTCCTAAACATATATCTTATATATGCCTATACATCCAATATATACCCTAACCTTTTTCCTCTGAATCAACTAGGCCTTGGCTTTGGCACAACAAACCTAGTGATCCCAGTCAAGCGCGGACCCATTGACATGGAAGCTTCGTAATCAATGTCAATGGACAAGAAGTGGTCTTGACTTTGGCCAACAAACCACAACTTGGACACGACACCGATATGGAACAAAGCCTCGTGATTAAAACACATCTTCGAAGGACAAGGGCTTGACTTTGGCCAACAACCCCTGCCAATCTAGGATCTTGAGTAAGAATCACTCAATGGAAGGAAAAACGCATGATATTTGATGAGGGCTTTTTCGCGTGCAAATTGGCTACCAATTTAATTATCTTTGTTAAGGTCTCATCATCATACACCCTTAAACATGCATTCTAAATACATAATAAAGCGAGTATGAAAATAAAATAATAATGATATGCGGATGGATACTTAACACATTGATCCTAGATCAAATCTCTCCCTTTCTCACTCAAGCTAGCACTAGTATTACTTCTACCCGTTACACTACACTTCTAAAGAAACCTCATATACAGAGGGGAATAGGTGAGAAGAGAATACAAAGAGAAAGAAGGTGATAAGGCTGGACACGCAGGTCCAATTTAATAAATCGAATTTATTACAACAATTTCTAAAATTGCCCACCCGACTAATATCCATCCGATATACATTATTCATTCAACACAACCACGTATTCACACACATAAGCATGCTATCAATCAATCTAATCAAATTAATTAATCTGATAATTAAGTGATCATCCAATGTTCAAACAACGATTTGATTTTGTTCGAGTCAAACTCGTTTTTGCGAATAAGTACTTAAAGTACGAATTCATGAATTAAATTAAACTACATCATTAAATCTAATTTAACATGTATTTAATACTAATTCATTATTCAATTCCAAATTAAATATTACACTTTTATTCAATAAACCTTTTCGATTTAAATTCCAAATTAATCGTAACGCGTCTCAAAGACCGATTAACGTCCAACGTCAATTCAATTAAAGTCCAATGGGCTTTTGATTGATTTCTTAAGGCGTGGACTTTTGGTCAACTCGGGTCAAACCGATAACCAAAGTCCAATCCGGGATTTACCCCATAAGCCCATAAATCAATCTTGGCCCATTAGGCCCAATTGAACTTTAAAGGTTCATTAAGTCGCATTTGGGCTTTATGGTCAAGGTTTTGGGCCCAATTGGATCCAATCCATTTGGCCTAAACCAAACTTGATAAATCAAGCCCAATAGGCCCAATTACAACAATTCAAGCCAAATCCATTTAGGCCCAAATAATTAAATTAAAACTAATCCAATTACCAATTTAATTACCAAAGTGCATTATATGATTAATCAACTAAATCAATATTTCCGACACCAAATTAGTCCAATTAATCATGCTTATTCATTATCATATGTCCAACACACAAATTGAAAATCAAACCCATAAACATGCTTCAATGCTCTCGGCCAAGGAAGGTTATTTTGTCCGATTTGAATTTAATCGATTAATTACACAATTGACACGTATTACTTCCCGAATGATTTCATACACATCCAATGTTCATAAAATCAAAATTACCAAGACATTCAATAGCTATCATTCGGCCAAGGTGAAGGAAATTGGGGATTTTTGTTCAATTCAAAATTCAATCAAATTGACTTCAAATTAACATCATCCTATATCATTATAACTCATCCAATGAATTTAAAATGAAAAATTCCAAGAACTCCAAGACTCCTACACATTCGGCCAACATGAATAAATTGGGGAAAATTATTCCAAATCAATTTTCAATAAATTGGTCCAACCAAAATGCAATAAAACATGTTATAAGCATACTCAAACAATCAATTTATTCAAATCATGCTCAACAAACATTTACCCAAATTTTAAGCCCTACATTTTTCATGCTTGCAACATTAGCTCTTGATGCCATTGTTGGTAATTTCTAAGGTCCCAAGATCAAACAAGACATGAAATTATGTGTGAACACATCAACGGAGGTAGCGGAATACTCACATTGATCGGTTAGTCGATTTGGAGACGATTCAAGCCCAAAAACGCACTGCCTTTGTAAGCCCACTGCAGCAGCCCATGCCTACAAAAACAGAAAATTGAGTGAAGAAATGGAGCTCCTAGCTTCGTCGGATGGATCCCGTCTCATGGTCGAACCTCCCTACCACCTTCGCAAGACTTGTAAGTGTGCTAGCACTTGATTTTCACCATGAAAATCCACTCTTGCTTCCCTATTGTTCACGGTTTTTGTGTTCAAAAACAGTGAGCAGTTTGCCCCATTGGGCGTGAGAGAAGAGAGCATTTTGAGAGAGAAAAATTGTTGTGTTAATTAAAATGATTTACCAAAAATCAATTTATATTTATGCCATATTTTCATTAAATTAATAATAAAATTATGACACATAACATGCAATGGCTTAGAGTGTCAAACACTCAAACTCCATGCAATGACATTGAGTGCAATGTACACAATCTACATGCAAAGCATTAGAATGACATGTGTCATGTGGGCCCCACACGTTTCCAAATGAAAGTGGGCCCACGTGCACTCACGCGTTCGGGTTCGATATTTCCGAAATACCGAGCTTACGTCGCGACGTTAATTAAATCGAATTTAAATAAATAATTGCGCCTAGCGAAATTATTATTTACGTCGCTAACGAATTAATTTAAATTAACTCGTTTGCCCGAATTAAAATCTAATTTTAATTCCGCGTCGAAATCTAATTTCGTCTAATATATCGAATATATTAATCATCGATTAATTCCAAATTAATCGTTCTCTCTCTTTAGACGACATTTTATCCCGGATAAAATATCTCCGTTATTAATCCTAGATTAATTTTCTCTCTCTTCTGTATAATCCCAGATTATTCAAGAGTGCGAGTTGTGCGTCATCGGTGGATTATCGGGAAGCGACCCATGAGATCCCCGGATAATCTGGCAGTAAATACGGTCGTCGGAGTATCCGAATCACGTACGTACCAAGTACTACGTTCTACCGATTTACGAGACAAGGTCGACTCCTAGCAAAGCACCAAGTCTACCTAATTCTCCGGACATATCCATTAAAAATATTAAGATCTGTATCAAGCGTAGTATACTAATGTATTGTGCATATCGGCCCAGTATCGGATAGTCACGTGCTAGGGCTGGGGCTGGATAAGTGTCTGCCCCGTCCGAAACACATATCGGATGTCTGGTAACTAGTCTCTATAATCGGATATTCATGACCTGGTCATAATATCACGATTGGATGCGCATCTCTTAAGAGCACTAATACCGTATCCTGCGTGACATCATCTCCACTATGACTGGAGTGATACTTCCGTCTTGACATCACATCCAATACACTACGATTCTCAATATACCCGGCATTGGCGTACACAGAACCGGTTACAGTCCTAGACGACCTCAACTAAAGTATATCGATTGTCGTAAGCATTAGCGATGTAAGTCTCAGGTTAAGACTATACACACCTACCTTGATTTCGGCCTCCCATAGACACATATTCATAATACCAATGGGATTCCGAGGGGTCTATCCAGAGCGAAGCTGTTTCCCGTACCATCGGTGAAACACGACCTCCTATCGCACTTGCATAAGTATCCAAAACTTATATATATGAGAACTATGCCGTTGTGCCCTCACAACGCACACAAGTGCAATACTAGCCTATTCCGCATTATCGATGTCCAGTCTCGATAATACTACGGCTAGGGATATTTAATGATTAATCCTTCGTGGACTGATACTGTCTCATATCATCTCAATCCAGGAACTAATCATAGGGACCTCTCTTCATTTATATATCTATGGTGATCTAATCACAAATGATCAGAGTGCAATTTCCTTATTACATAGTTAATTTGCTACAACAACACAATGATCTGTGCAAATAGTGACGCTATGGGTCATATTATCCAACAAGATAGTCATACTACCAATGGGATTCCGATGGGTCTATCCAGAGTGAAGCTTTTCCATCATCGGTAAACACAACCTCCTATCAGAATTGCATAAGTATCCAATACTTAAATATATGAGAACTATGCTGTTACGCTTCTATACACGCACAAGTGCAATACTAGTCTATTCTGTATTATTGATGTCTAGTCTCGATAATACTACAACTAGGGATATTTAATGAATAAACCTTTGTGGATTGATAGGTCTCATATTTTTATAATCTGGAACTAATCATAAGGACTTTTATCATTTATATATTTAAGTAATCTAATTACGAAATGATAAAATGCATTTCCATTGACACATAGTTAATATGTACAAAAACCATATTGTCTTTTACAAATAGTGACGCTATGGGTCATAATTGTCCAACAATCTCCCACTTGGATTATAGCCAGTCACTCAAGCATCTAACACCTGAACTATGTACATGTCGCTCAAATGTTTGGTGAGGAATAGCTTTCGTCAGTGGATCTGCAATGTTGTCCTCTGATGCGACCTTCTCGATCTTCACATCGCCACGATATATGATCTCACAAATCAGATGGAAACGTCAAAGAACATGCTTGGATCGTTGATGAGACCTTGGTTCCATAACCTGTGCTATATCCCCGTTATTGTCACAATATAATGGAACGGGCTCAGCTGCTAACGGAACTACTCCTAATCCAATTACGAATTTACAGATCCAAACTGTCTATTTTGCTGCTTTAGCTGCAGTAATATATTCTATTTCTGTAGTTGAATCGACAACAGTCTCTTGCTTGGAAGATTTCCAGCTTACTTCTCTGTTGTTCAAACAAAATATGTACCCAGATTGCGACTTACAATCGTCTTTATCGGTTTGGAAACTTGCATCGGTAAACCCAGTTACCTCAAGTTCTCCATCTCCATAGATTAAGAAAGCATCCTTAGTTCGTCTAAAATACTTAAGGATATTCTTAACCGCCATCCAGTGACCATCACCTGGATCGGCCTGATAGCGACTACACATGCTCAAAGCATAGGAGACATCAGGTCGCGTACATATCATGGCATACATGATCGATCCGACTACCGAAGCGAACGAGATCCGACTAATGTTGTCTCTCTCATATTGAGTTTTAGGACACATGTCCTTAGATAGAGTGACGCCATTTGACACTGGCAACAGTCCACTCTTAGACTATTCCATGTTGAATCTCGAACCAGAAATAGGTCAAAAATATAAGTCAAAAATGGATGAATAGTAATTGAGGGCATTTTAGTAAAATCCACCAACTTCTACACTCTTCTATTTTTTTTAGGGCCAAGTATAAAAGGGATGCACTATTCATAAATTCACAAAATTGGACACAATAAGAAGTGTGGAAGGAGAGAAAGAAGAGGAAAAAGAAGAAGAAGAAGAAAAAGATAAAAAAAAAGAAAAGAAGAAAGAGAGAATGAGAAAGAAGCATAGAAGACTTGACATCCATGGAATTTGAGAGATAAATAAGAACCAACAACAAGAAAGAAGGTAAGATTTACTTAACCTAAATTTAAGATTTTTAAACTTTGATGATATGGAAACATGTTGGTGTTAGTGGCATGCTAGGGTTTGCAATTAGTGAGGAAATGAGCATGGAATTGGTTGAAAGATAAGTATCCAAACTTGATAATTTTAGCTTTTAAACCACGAGTGAGGATGATGTGATTAATAGAGTGTGGAGTTTTGGGTTTAACTTTGTGAAGTATATGTGGTAGATTAAATGTGATTGTTGATGAGTTGTTGGTTTAGTGCATGTGAAGTTGAGTGTAATATGATGTATTGTATATTGGTTTTAGTATGGAAGTGTTATTATGAAGTGTAATTGATGTTTTGTGCATTGGATGAGTTTACAGAAGCATAACAGAAACCTAGAAAACCAGGTTGCCTCGCGACGCTGAAGATCTTTGCATCGCGACGCGCAAGAAGAAAATGATGGCATGATTATGGATGTCGCGCGTCGTGATGCTTGGCAGAGAATTTCTCAAAAACAGTTTTAAACCACCCTGTTTCACCCTAGCGTATTAGAGACTGTTGGGTTCTAATGAAAAAAACCAAGATGGATGTGTGAATACTAAAAGAAGTTTAGCGGAAATATACTCACTTTGATCGGTTGGATGGATGTGTAGAGTTCAAAAACTTTGCTCTCGTTGAAGTTGTTCCAAGCTCCTTCAAGGTTGAGTGTCAAGCTCCAAGCTTTGATCAAAGGATTCCAAACTCAATGGGAAGGTTTCCCTAACACCTTTATATGATTCTTTGATGTGTGCTAGCACTTGAAAAATTACAACATTTTCTTCTTTGTTCCTTGAAGCTCTCGGCCAAGCCAAGTTGGGAGAGAAAATTTTTCACTTTGGCGTGAATGAGAGAGATGAGAAGAAATGAGCGTTGACTTTTTTTTGTATTTCCAAAATCAAAATTTGATATATCAAACTCGAAGTTGGTAAAGTTCAATCATCTCTCACATTAGTGTGATGAACAAGTCATCAACAACGCACCAAATTCCATCAACTAAAAGTTGATTAAGGTGACTATGTGATGTGACTTGTGATGCGACTTATGGGCCTCACTTTAAATCAAAATCCGAGTGGGCCCGCAAACACATTCCGGGCTCGGGTTCGTTAATTCTGAATTAATGAATTTTCCGTTGCGACTTAATTAAATCAAATTTAATTAAATAATAATGCCTCGCAAAATTAATATTAAAGTCGCTCGAGAATTAATTCTAAATTAATTCGTTCGCCCGAATTAAAATCCAATTTTAATTCCGTTATGAAATCCAATTTCATTTAATATATCGAATATATTATTTTAATCGATTAATTCCGAATTAATCATTCTCTCTCTATTATTTGAATTTTATCCAAAATAAAATCTTGACGTAATTAATCCTAGATTAATTTTCTCTCTTCTAATTAATCTCAGATTAATTATGTTCGAATTATACGTCATCGGTGAATCTTCGGGAAGCGACCAATGAGATCTCTGGATATGTTGGCTGTAAATCCGGTCGTCGGACTATCAGAACACGTGCGTACCCCGTACCACGTTTTTACCGATTTACAAGACGTGGTTGGCTTCTAGCAAAGCGCCGTGCCTACCCAATTCTCTAGAAACATTCTTTAAGGAATATATAATCTATAACAGGCGTAATATACATGGTATTGCGTATTACGATCCAGTATCGGATGTCACATGCAAGGCCTGGGGTTGGAATAGTGTCTGCCCCGTACGAAGCATATATCGGATCACAAGCAACTAGTATCTATAATCGGATAATCATGACCTTGTCAAATTATCACGATAGTTGCAACATAATAGAGAACCAGTTCTGTATCCATGCGTGATCATCATCTTCATATGACTGAAGTGATACTTCCGTCTTGACATCACACCCAATACACTACGATTCTCAATAAACCCAGAAGAGGAGTACACAGAACCTGTTAAAGTCCCGGACGACCAAAACCAAAGTGTATTGATTGTCGCAAGTACTAGCGATGCAAGTCTCAGGTTAATACATAATACACCTACCCTGAATCAGATTCCCATAGACATATAGTCATACTACCAATGGGATTCCGATGGGTCTATCCAGAGTGAAGCTGTTTCCATACTATCGATCGGTAAACACAACCTCCTATCGCACTTTCATAAGTATCCAATACTTAAATATATGAGAACTATGTTGTTACGCTTCCATAACACGCACAAGTGCAATACTAGTCTATTCTGTATTATCGATGTCCAGTCTCGATAATACTACGACTAGGGATATTTAATGATTAAACCTTTTTGGATTGATATTGTCTCCTATCTTATAATCTGGAACTAATCATAAAGACTTTTATCATTTATATATTTAAGTAATCTAATTACAAAATGATAAAATGCAATTTCCGTTGACACATAGTTAATTTGTACAAAAACCACAATGTCTTTTACAAATAGTGACGCTATGGGCCCAATTGTCCAACAATCTTCCGCTATGGGTCATAATTTAATGATTAAACCTTTGTGGATTGATATTGTCTCATATCTTATAATCTGGAACTAATCATAAAGACTTTTATCATTTATATATTTAAGTAATCTAATTACAAAATGATAAAATGCAATTTCCATTGACACATAGTTAATTTGTACAAAAACCACAATGTCTTTTATAAATAGTGACGCTATGGGTCATAATTGTCCAACAATCTCCCACTTGGCCTTTAGCCAGTCACTCAAGCATCTAACACCTGAACTATGTACATGTCGCTCAAATGTTTGCTGAGGAATAGGTTTTGTCAGCGGATCTGCAATGTTGTCCCCTGATGCGACCTTCTCGATCTTCACATCGCCACGATATATGATCTCACGAATCAGATGGAAATGTCGAAGAACATGATTGGATCGTTGATGAGATAGTGGTTCCTTAACCTGCGTTATATCCCCGTTATTGTCACAATGCAATGGAATGGGCTCAGCTGCTAACGGAACTGCTCATAATCTAATAAGGAATTTACGGATCCAAACTGTCTCTTTTGCTGCTTCAGCTGTAGTAATATATTATGCTTCTATTTTTGAATCGGCAACAGTCTATTGCTTGGAAGATTTCCAACTTACTGCTACGTTGTTCAAACAAAATATGTACCCAGATTGCGACTTACAGTCGTCTTTATCGGTTTGGAAACTTGCATCGGTAAACTCAGTTACCTCAAGTTCTCCATCTCCATAGATTAAGAAATCATCCGTATTTCGTCTAAGATACTTAAGGATATTCTTAACCGCCATCCAGTGACTATCACCTGGATCGGACTGATAGCGACTACACATGCTCAAAGTATAGGAGACATCAGGTCGCGTACATATCATAGCATACATGATCGATCCGACTGCTGAAGTGAATGGGATCCGACTCATGTTGTCTCTCTCATCTTGAGTTTTAGGATACATGTCCTTAGATAGAGTGAGGCCATTTGACACTAGCAATTGTCCCCTCTTAGACTGTTCCATGTTGAATCTCTTCAACACTTTGTCAATGTACGTGCTCTGGGAGAGATCAAGCAGCTTTCTAGATCTATCCCGGTAGATCTTTATTCCAAGAATAAAGGCTGCTTCTCCCAGATATTTCATGGAGAATTTTAATGAAAGCCAAGTTTTCACCGATTGTAGCATGGGAATGTCATTGTCTATTAGCAATACATCATCAACGTAAAAGGACAATGAATGTCAGTGCGCTCCCACTAACCTTCTTATATACACAAGAATCATCCTCGTTTTGAACGAAATCATATTCTTTTATGATCTCATCAAAATGTTGGTTCCAAGAACGTGATGCTTGCTTCAATCCATAAATGGATCGATTTAACTTGCAAACATTGTCTGCATGTTTAGGTACGACAAAACCGTCAAGCTATTGCATATAAACATCCTCCAAAAGGTTTCCGTTAAGGAAAGCGGTTTTGATGTCCATCTGCCATATCTCGTAATCGAAATATGCAGCAACAGCAAGCACAATTCGAATGGATTTAATCATGGCAATATGTGAAAAAGTTTCATCGTAATCGACACCATGTCGTTGACGATACCACTTCGCTACAAGCCTAGCTTTGTATGTTTGTATGTTGCCATCCATGTCGGTCTTCTTCTTGAAGACCCATTTGCAACCAATAGGCTTTACGCCTTCTGGTGCATCAACCAGTGTCCAAACTTGGTTGGTGTACATGGAATCCATTTCGGATTTCATGGCATCTTGCCATAAACTGGAGTAGATACCTTATATCGCTTCCTCATACGTAGCCGGCTCATTATCCTTAATAAGATTAATATCCACATGAGGTAAGATCAGAAACCCATACCTCTCAGATTGTTTTCTGACTCTCTCCGATCTACGCGGTTCTTGTGTATTCGAAGATTATGGTACAGTCTCATCCCTGATGAACTATTCATGTTCCGTTAAGGATTCTGTGCCTGAAATAATATCACTCTGACTTTCATCGAGTTCTACTTTCTTCACACTAACCAATGCATTTAGCAATTCATTCTCAAGGAAAACCGCATGTGGAGCAACAAATATTTTGTTCTCTTGTGGGTTGTAGAAGTAATATCCTTGGTTTCCCTATGATAACCTACAAATAGGCATTTATCTGATTTGGGTTCTAGTTTGGTACCTTCCGAATGTTTGACGTATGCACAGCAACCCCAAATCTTAAGGAATGAGAAACCTGGTTTTTTTCCTGTCCATATCTAATACAGAGTCTGTTGAACAGACAATGACGGAACCTTATCAAAATAAGTATTGTATTGTTCAATGCATATCCCCAAAAGGAAATATGTAGCTCAGTACGACTCATCATCGACCTTACCATGTCCAACAAAGTTCGGTTTCTCCGTTCGGACACACCGTTTAATTGAGGTGTTCCGGGAGGAGTCCACTGTGAAAGAATACCATATTCTTTCAAGTAATCAAGAAACTCATTGCTCAAGTATTCTCCACCACGGTCCGACCGTAATGTTTTAATACTTTTGCCGGCCTATTTTTATACTTCGTGTCTAAATTCTTTGAATTTCTCAAATGTTTCCGACTTGTGTCTCATAAGAAACACATAACCATAACGCGATGCATCATCCGTAAAGGTTACGAAGTACTCATATCCACCTCTAGCAGGGCTAGACATGGGCCCACATACGTCACTATGAACGAGGGCTAACAGTTTGGTAGCACATGCACCTTTACCGCTAAAAGGTGTTTTAGGCATTTTGCCTAATAAACAAGATTTGCAGACGTCATATGAATTTGGATCAAATCCGTCCAATTACCCAATCTTCGAAAGTGTTGATATGCGAGTCTTGTTAATGTGTCCCAGACGACAATGCCACATATAAGTTTCATCTTTGTTACTTAATTTAAGCCTTTTGTTTGTTACATTATATGTTTGAGATTGATTTATATTCAAAATATATAGACCATTATACACATCAACACTGCATATCTCCATATCATTTTTATACATAAAACACCCAGTGTTTCTAAAAACAAAAGTATAACCACATTGGGCCAATAAAGATACATATATAATATTCCTAGTCAAACTAGGTACATAAAAATAGTCTGAAAATTTGTAGATGCCCCGAGTGCAATTCCAAAATATAAGTCCCAACGGCCAAAACAGCGACTCGAGTCCCATTTCCAACGCGGAGGTCCATCTCTCCTGAGGCTAGTCTCATACTAATCTGCAGATCATGCACATCAGTACATAAATGAGTACCACAACCAGAATCAAAAATCCAATTTTTAAAACTAGAAATAGACATGTTTATTTCTATAACAAACATACCTGAAGCCGGTGCCTTGCTCGCTTTAATTTCCTTCATGTGCGCCTTGTACTCACGACAGTCACGCTTCTAGTGACCCCGTTTTCCACACTGTAGGCATATATCTTGGGATTTGTCGTTAGCCTTCCCAGAAGACTTTGACGATTTGGCCTTGCCCTTCTTCTTATTCTTCTTCTTCTTTACACATCCAGTAGCCTTCGGCTAAGCCTTGGGAGGCTGAGATGTTGAAGGGAAGTGCCTCTCATGCTTTTTGCCCTTCAATAGCTCTTTTTCTGCTTCACGCAGCATTGCAATCAGCTCTACAAGAGTATGGTCTTGGTTCATCATATTGTAGTTCATGATGAACCCGCTCCAGCTGTCAGGAAGAGACTGCAAGATCAAATCTATAGAAGTCTCAGCCTCAAAGGTTATGCCTAGCTGACCCAGTTATTCAATGTCAGCAATCATCTGTGACACATGGTGCTCAACAGATGTACCCTCTGACATTCGTGAGCGAAATAGCTTATTCTGCAATTCATACCTTTGCGATCTAAGGTTAGATCGATGAAGGTCTTTCAATTTTGCCATCATAGTATAGGGATTTAATCTCTTATTTTGACGACGAAATTGAGGGGTCATCGCAGCGAGCATGACAGACTGAGCAGTTGAGTTTTCATCGCTATTAGTCTTCCAAAGCTCAAGCTCAAGCGACTGCTCATTTTCGGGCTTAGGCCCAAGGGGTCTCTCTATCGTATAGAGCATCCTCTCAGCCCCCAGGACAATCCTGAGGTTCATATCCCAATCAGGAAAGTCTGTGCCATTAAAGACATTTTTGCCCATGATAATATCTCTAACCCCGATCTTTCCAGTCATCTTAATTGCAATAGTCAAACTATTCATTTAACGATATTTGGGTACAATCCGACTGTTACAAGAAAAATAATAGAATATCAGTCCAACGAATAAATATATAATTGACGAAATAATTTGAAAGCGCTTAATGCCATGTATTTGAACGAAATTGCAAATTCAATACTGGCCTCCCACTATTTTTTGGCGAGCCTCTAACCCTATGTTGAGTACTCGGGGATCTGGTAAGTGGACCTCCAAGTCCGAAACATATATACATATATATGCCAATATATCAAATATATTTTCCTAACATTTTTCCTCTGAATCAACTAAACCTTGGATTTGCTCAACAAGCTTAATGATTCCAGTTAAGCGGTACCCATTGACTTTGAAAAGCTTCGTAATCGATGTCGATGAACAAGAAGTGATCTTGACTTTAGCCAACAAATCTCAACTTGGGCAAGACATTGTTGGACAGTTATGACCTATAGCGTCACTATTTGTACAGATCATGGTGATGTTGTACAAATTAACTATGTGACAAAGGAAATTGCTCTCTTATCATTTGTGATTAGATCACCAAGATTTATAAATGATAGGAGGTCCGTATGATTAGTTCCTGGATTGAGATGATATGAGACAGTATCAATCCACGAAGGTTAATCATTAAATATCCCTAGAAAGAGTATTATCGAGATTGGACATCGATAATGCGTAAAAGACTAGTATTACACTTGTGCGCGTTGTGAGGGCATAACGTCATAGTTCTCATATATTTGGGTATAGGATACTCATGCAAGTGTAGTATGAGGTTGTGTTTTACCGATGGTACAGCAAGCAGCTTCGCTCTGGATAGACCCCTCGGAATTCCATTGGTAGTATGACTATTTGTCTATGGAAGTCTGAAATCAGGGTAGGTGTATTTAGACTTAACCTGAGACTTGCACCGCTAATACTTAAGACAATCAATATTCTTTGGTTTTAGGTCGTCTAGGGCTTTAATAGGTTCTGTGTACGCCTCTGCTGGGTATATTGAGAATCGTAGTATGTTGGGTGTGATGTCAAGACGGAAGTATCACTCCAGTCATAATGCAGATGATGGTCACGTTGGATACGAAACTGGTTCTCTTATGTACTGCAGTCATCGGGATAAAATGACTAGGTCATGTTTATCCGATAAAGAGACTAGTTACCATAGATCTGATATGTGCTCCATACGGGGCATACACAATTCCAGCCCCAGGCCTTGCACGTGACATCCGATACTGGATCGAAATACGCAATACTACGTATACTACGCCTGATATAGATCACTATATTCTTGTAAGGATATTTCTGGAGAATGTTAGACAGTAATGTCCCATAGCGTCACTATTTTGTAAATGATATTGTATTATTGTACAAAATTAACTATGTAGTAATGAAATTGCCTTTTACCGTTTTGTAATTTATTTACTTTGATATATAAATGGTAAAAGTCCCTATGATTAGTTCCGGATTGTGATGATATGAGACAGTATCAATCCATAAAGGTTTAATCATTAAATATCCCTAGTCGTAGTATTATCGAGATGGACATCGATAAGCGGAATAGACTAGTACTGCACTTGTGCATGTTGTGAGGGCACAACGGCATAGTTCTCATATATTTAAGTATTGGATACTTATGCAAGTGCGGTAGGAGGTTGTGTTTTACCGATAGTACGGAAAACAGCTTCGCTCTGGATAGACCCCGCAGAGTCCCATTGGTAGTATGTCTGCGTGTCTATGGGAGTCCGCTTCAGGGTAGGTGCATATGATCTTAACCTGAGATTTGCATCGCTAGTACTTACGACAATCGGTAAAATTTAGGTTTGGTGGTCCAGGGCTTTAACGAGTTCTGTGTATACCTCTTCTGGGTTTATCGAGAATCGTAGTGTACTGGGTGTGATGTCAAGATGGAAGTATCACTTCAGACATATGGAGATGATGATCGCGAAGGATTCAGAACTAGTACTCTATAATGGTTGCAACCATCGGGATAATATGACTAGGTCAGGATTATCCGATTCAAAGAGACTGGTTGCTTGATGTCCGATATGTGTATCGTACGGGGCAGACACATCTCCAGCCCCAGGCCTTACATGTGATCATCCGATACTGGTTCGATATACACTATACTACGGTATACTACGCTACGCCTGTTATAGATCTAATATTCCAATAAGAATATTTCTAGAGAATTGGGTAGGCATGGCGTTTTGCTAGAAGCTAACCTTGTCTTGTAAATCGGTAAAAACGTAGTACTTGGTACGTACGTGTTCGAATAGTTCGACAACCGGATTTACTGCTGCCAACATATCTAGAGGTCTCTTGGGTCGCTTCCCGAAGATTCACCGATGACGTATGATTCAAACTCGATTAATCTTGGATTAATTACGGAGAGACTTTATCTTGGATAAAGTATTATATAAAGATAGAGAACGATTAATTTAGAATTAATCGTAAAATTATTATATTCGATATAATAATCGGAATTCGATTTCGACGCGAAATTGAAATTAGATTTTAATTCGGGCAAACGAGTTAATTTAGAATTAATTCGTTAGCGACGTAAATAATAATTTCGCTAGGCGCAATTATTTATTTAAATTCGATTTAATTAACGTCGCGACGTAAGCTCGGTATTTCGGAAATATCGAACCCGAACGCGTGAGTGCACGTGGGCCCACTTTCATTTGGAAACGTGTGGGGCCCACATGACACTTGTCATTATTTGCATTATTTAATCAAAATGTATTGCATGAAGATAGTGTACAAAGCACTCAAGGGTATTGCATGGAAATTGAGTGTTAGACACTCTAAGTCTTTGCATGGTTTGTGTCATATTTATATTATTATTTAATATAATTATGACATAAATATAAATTGATTTTTGAGACAAAAATCATAATCTTCTCTCCCTCTCAGCTTAACTTAACCGAAACAGTAAGCTCTCACAGCCCTCTCATTTCTTTCTTCAGTTTTGTTGCAAAAAGGCTTGAAGAAAGTGTGTGTGTTTTGGAACATTAAATCACATATTTGGCTAGCACCATCAAGGGATCATACAAGGTGTTATGGGAAACTCATCTTAGAGCTTGGAAGGATCAAAAATTGCTTGGAGCTTCTCTTTTCATCTTGGCCGAAACCCTCACTGCACAAAGGAGAAATTTTTGTTTCATCAACGCATCCGGATTCCGTTTTTGTGAGTATTGTTTCCGCCATTACTTCAATCTAGTTCATTCTTATATATATTTTGCTTGTTTTTGATCTTGGGACATGGTTATTGGATTTCCAACAATGGTATCATTGAGCCTAAAAATGCATGCAATATATTAGGATGTTATTTGGGGA
>SKCR01007766.1:0-24348 GCA_019454045.1 Zanthoxylum bungeanum | reverse complement strand
TTTTGAAGGTGCTGGCCTGTGTGCGTAGTAGTGGGCACCTGGCTTAAGTTATGGGTGTTGTGGGCGTTTGGCAGTGAGGGCTATGGCTGATTCATGGGCCATGCTTCAAGAAAGGAGCGTGTTGTCATTCAAAAAGGCAGATTGTGGCGTGAATAATGGAGATGACAGGGTGTGAATGAGGGAGATAATCGACAAGATTGGGAGGACGATTGAGGCAAATAATGGAGTTAATAATGTGGGTAGGGTATGGTTTGTTTTGTTGGCTTGGGGGAGATGCTTTGTATGGGTGGTTGCATGAGTGAGGATATGGGTTTTGGTTTGTTCACGTGGGAGGCTTGGCATATGGTATGGGTAGTTGCATGGGTTCTGTTAGTTTGTGTTTGTTGTTTGTTTATTATTGTTTGGGTAGTGACGCATGGAGGATGCAGGGGATAATGTATGTGTAGTATTTTTTTGGTTGTTTGATTTTGGTAGATGAAAGGTGGCATGTGGGGCTTGAAGAGAGAAAATGGTTCACGTGGGAGGCTTGGTTTTTTTGGAATCATTATTGAAAGTGGGGGAGGGGGCGTGAAGCATGGGGCTTTGGTTTGTTTATTGTACGGAATGGGCGTGAGGTGTGGGTATTTTGTGAACCGGGCCGAGGATAATTTTAAAATTGAGACCGAACGAGCGAACCCGAAGCTTGAACAAGCGAACCAAATCCAATAAAAATGTCAATTCTCTACCCTTCCATTCCGACGACCATTTTCCGCAACTTCCGCAACTAAAAAGTAGTGCCTCCATTCGAGGCTCATCATTGGGCTGATATGCAAAAATGCAATGCCTACAAGTAGGACGAAAATTAGGAAGGACCCATTGAAGGAGGGGGAAAACGAAAGTTTGTGGAGGCCAAAATGGTCGCTCCTAGAGGGGTCAGACCAGTAAGCGCACCAACATCATGAAAAGTGATAGTAAATGGCCCGACCGGAAAAATGAATACATTGTACTCGGAAGACCAAAAGAGTAAGGAAATGGGAAACAAGTTGCGATCAAAAGCTGGCAGGGACAAGGAAAGCTCAATGAGAGGAAGAAGATGGTGTTTGTCTAAAAAGGCACGGGTATCCGCATGTAACATCATACGTTGATACCAGGCTTCGAAAGCTGTATCGGGCTTGGGCCAGGTGCGAATTGGACTGGACTGAGCAAGGACATAAATGTTGAGTGGTTCAGAAAATGGAGGGCTAGAAGAAGAGGGAAATTACTGAGCCAACGAGGCCGTTGCGATAGCGTTATCATCAATGAAGATGGGGCCAAGAGCGCATTGGCCGAAATCCTCATCGAGAGTGTGAAGGCCAAACACGCCCACAGAAGAATCTTCCAATGCCAACTTATAATCAGCGAAAGTTGAGTTGTTAGTTTTGGGAAAAGAGGAAGAAGAAGCCATTGATGACAAAAGATCAAGAAAGCAGTACAAGCGAGTTTGCAGAAAAGTTAAGGGTATAGCGAGAGACAGAGGGGGATGAAGCCTTATGAACAGACGAAGGGTTTAACTTGGGACAGCTGTCGCAACTTGAATCATCGAGGAGACAGGTGCACAAGTGACGTACAACGGAAGGAAACACAGAAGTGACATAAAAAACGGCTCTTAAATGGGCCTCATGATGAAGCGTGTAGGAAAGGGCCGCACATTTATTACAGATATGATGGGTTTGCGTAGAACTCTAAAGACAGCCCGACAAACTATAGGGTGAAGAGTCTAACCCCGAATCTACTTCGCTCGACCTCGTCACTGCGGTCTCCAGCAGATCGGCCGAGCCTCAAAATCTTAGTATCGGTCTCCAGAATCGGCCAAGAACAGGTGTCAACACTACACTTTCCAAAGACGTCGCCCAAGCGTTCTCCATTATTAACACAAGTAGCAAAGACTGATATGACAAGACCATCAGGCCACAGGTTTGCTCTGGCAGAGGACCAGACTTTGGGTAGGGAGCCCCTCCAATCGATCAGACAGCACGTGAAAAAACCCTTCACGTGACAACAGTACCAAGGTCTTATCACCACTTATTTAAAGGACAACCTTACTAACCAGACTCTCCATAGTCAAACAGAGTCCCGTAAATGAGAAGGAAGAGATCGGAAGAGGCAGAGCAGAGTTGGAAAAAGGAAAAACTCTGCATGAAACATAGGCCACCAAATGTGGAAGCTTCTCTTTAGTAAGGTGTGAAATGGAATGTAAGAAGACTCGCTAACGGCCATCCACACGGCGTAAGGTGTGAAATGAAATGTAAGGTTGTGGATGGGCTGCGTCCGTTAGCGAAAAATTGTCCGGGGTCCTTCGTGTGGAAGGTACTGCACCTCCCGAGTTGTGAATGGGTCACGCTCGTTAACAACGGCTTGCCTGAGCTTCTCTACGCGGAGCATGCTACTTACTTGGGACCTCAGATTCTATAGATTGGGGATTGACCGAATGATGGGCCGGCCGAAGGTGGAAACATGTGATCATAGAAGTTTCCATCACTCCAATACATACGTTGTTTCGTCTTCTCCGACCGAAAATTGCTCCTCAGATTCTCTAGACTAAGGGATTAGCCGAATGATGGGCCGGTCGATCAAAATGGTCTAGCTAAGGGCGAAAGGGAACGTCCGTCATAGCAATCCTCAGTTGGCATGGTGGTCTTCCCTGAAATGAGGAAAGAACGAACTGGGATGGAAGACTAAAAAATTCACCTCGATCTTCACTTCCAGTGCAATCAAGGTAAATTTGGGGGACAATTGTTAACAGACGAAAATCTCCACCATAGGACGAAATCGCCATGGGACTAAAGAAAGAGCGAAGGGAAGAAGGGCGATGGACCAAAGGGCGACAAAGAGCGTGGGACGGTCAGACCAGCGTTTAGGACGAAAACCCATGATGCGGTTACGTTTAGGAAGAAAAACCCATGACAGGGTACTACTTCCACGTCATGGCAGTTGGACAGTTTTCCTCCACAACCAAGCAGTTGAGACGCGCAACTCAGCGGTTACAGGCACGATCCAGCAACTGCAGGGAGATACTGGAACCGCTTAAAACGGTTGACAAACTTTACTATAAAAGTTTATCTATGCCAAGAGAGAAACCTAGATCAAATGAAAACTCAAAAGAGCATATTTTTATTTTTCATTTCTTATATTGTAATCTTAGGACTGTAACTTGTGTGCTTGCGCCCCTTGGTGGCTTATTCACTTAATCAAACACCCCTTGCTGGGACTTTGTCCCGGGAGGTTTGAATCTTACACGCTCTCTTCTTCTTCACGCATTGAAAATTGCGTAAAAAACTATACAGCAAACATTAATCAACAAGCATGAAATTATCAATAGACATATCAAGCAAAATCAAAACATTAAACATTAAACTATATTGTAACTCAAGAATTCTAGTCAACAATACAACCTATATTGTAACAGCAATACGTATAAAGAAGCAAATTCAAGAATTCCCAATTCACGAGCTCATTACTCTTCAAATACAAACCCATTACTCTTCATTTACCTAATCAAAACCCTAACTATTCCCAATACACGAGCCCTTAAAATCAAAATCCATTACTGATATTCTATTAAGGGATGCTGACAAAACCCTAAAACCAAAGATTATCTGGCTTCGTGTCGCGGTAGTGGGAGAAATAGGACGAGGACCTCACCGAGAGTGAGAGTGAGAGAGGGTGTGGTGAAATTGAGAGAGTGAGTGTGAGAGAGGGCGTGGTGAATTTGAGAGAGTGAGAGTGATTTGAGGTTGGGTGAGAGCGTGAGACGGGTCAGACAGAGGAAAATGAAGGGAATTCTTTTTTTATTTAAGTGACATTAGCGATGGAAATAGAGACGGAATTAGTAATCCATCTCTAAATATAGCGACAGAATCAACATTCCGTGGCTTAATTTAGAAACAGAATATTTATTCCGTCTTTAAATTTAGAGACAAAATTTTGATTCCGTCATTAAATTTAGAGACGGAATTTTGATTCCGTCTCTAAATAGAGACGGAATTATAATCCATAGCAATTTAGCGACAGACTATAAATTTTGTCGCTAGTATTAGAGATGGAATAGAAATTCCATCGCAAAATATAACGACAGAATATTCATTCTGTCTCTATTTAGAGACGGAATCAAAATTTCGTCTCTATTTAGAGACGGAAAATTAATTTCGTCGCTATTTAGAGACGAAATTAAAATTCCGTCTCAATATATAGAGACGGATTAATATATCCGTCGCTATTGTTTCCCGCGATTTCATTCCCGCCACTATTAGTTACGAAATTTTATCTCATCGTTAGTGTCAATCGCTAATATTGTAATCCATTTCAATTCTGTCGCTATTCCGTTTCGAAATTTTGAAACGAAGTATTCCGCCGCTAATTTTCGTCGTTAATTCTGAATTTTCTTGTAGTGCACGCTTAGAGATCCTTGGCTAGTTCTAGGAACACTAACACGAACGGAGACCAGAGAGAGACACATGTGCCACACGTGCCCAACAGAGACAAACGCGTGAGTCCTACGCAGAACCGCGCTACACGTGCAGTGAAAAGTTAAAGATGACCATGTCAGATGCCATGTCACCACACATCGGTGCCACATAACCATATGTCATTGCCACATTAGCACCACGTCATCACACAATCAGCAGCCACCTCAACACACGTCAATAATCGCATCAGCTTAACGTGTTGCGACGTCAGCAGTCGCAGCAGTAAGGAGTCTGACATATTAGCTACCGTGTCATCACCACGTGTCTGACATGTCAACTTCCATGTCATTTCCACGCCAGCAAGTTGGTCCCATTTTTGCCACATCACCAGCGACGTGTTTGTCACGTCAGCATCACTGGTAAATTTCATTGAAAGATTTGGCCTAAGAAGTTTCAAAAATTTATAAATCAACATCTGTGTCGGATTTGGAATAATAAAGAGTCAAATCCACCAAATCACGAGCTCATTACTCTTCAAATACAAACCCATTAATCTTCAATTACCTAATCAAAACCCTAACTATTCCCAATACACGAGCCCTTAAAATCAAAATCCATTATTGATATTCTATTAAGGGATGCTGACAAAACCCTAAAACCAAAGATTATCTGGCTTCGTGTCGCGGTAGTGGGAGAAATAGGATGAGGATCCTCACCGAGAGTGAGAGTGAGAGAGGGTGTGGTGAAATTGAGAGAGTGAGTGTGAGAGACGGCGTGGTGAATTTGAGAGAGTGAGAGTGATTTGAGGTTGGGTGAGACCGTGAGACAGAGGAAAATTTAGGGAATTTTTTTTTATTTAAGTGACATTAGCGATGGAAATAGAGACAGAATTAATAATCCGTCTCTAAATATAGCGACAGAATCAACATTCCGTCGCTAAATTTAGCAACAGAATATTTATTCCATCTCTAAATTTAGAGACAGAATTTTGATTTCGTCATTAAATTTAGAGATGGAATTTTGATTCTGTCTCTAAATAGAGATGGAATTATAATCCATAGCAATTTAGCGACGAACTATAAATTCCATCGCTAGTATTATAGATGGAATAGAAATTCCGTCGCAAAATATAACGACATAATATTCATTCTGTCTCTATTTAGAGAAGGAATCAAAATTACGTCTCTATTTAGAGACAGAAAATTAATTTCGTCGCTATTTAGAGACGAAATTAAAATTCTGTCTCAATATATATAGACGGATTAATATATCTATCACTATTGTTTCCCGCGATTTTTATTCCCGCCACTATTAGTTACGAAATTTTATTCCGTCGTTAGTGTCAATCGCTAATATTGTAATCCATTTCAATTCCGTCGCTATTCCATTTCGAAATTTTGAAACGAAGTATTCCGCCGCTAATTTTCGTCGTTAATTCTGAATTTTCTTATAGTGCACGCTTAGAGATCCTTGGCTAGTTCTAGGAACACTAACACGAACAGAGACCAGAGAGAGACACATGCGCACACATGCCCAACAGAGACAAAAGCGTGAGTCCTACGCACAACACGCGCTGCACGTGCAGCGAAAAGTTAAAGATGACCATGTCAAATGCCACATCACCACACATCGGTGCCACATAACCATATGTTGGTGCCACATTAGCACCACGTCATCACACAATCAGCAGCCACCTCAACACACGTCAATAACTGCATCAGCGTAACGTGTTGCCACGTCAGCGGTCACTACAGTAAGGAGTCTGACATATTAGCTACCATGTCATCACCACGTGTCTGACATGTCAACTACCATGTCATTTCCACGCCAGCAAGTTGGTCCCATTTTTGCCACATCACCAGCGACGTGTTTTTCACGTAAGCATCACTGGTAAATTTCATTGAAAGATTTGGCCTAAGAAGTTTCAAAAATTTATAAATCAGCATCTGTGTGTCGGATTTGGAAAAATAAAGAGTCAAATCCACCATTTTCGACATTCCGGAAGCAACGATGATCTTGAATTTGTGAAAATAAACCCTAATTTTGTCCTATTTTATTTTAAACTTTAAAATTAAAATAGAAATGAAAAATTCACCTTCCGGTCAAGCTGACAGCAACCAATTACTCCCAATGGAGGCCTCAGATGATAGATTATTTACATTGTAAACATTTATTCGATATGATCGAGGAAAATGGAGTGAGACCAAATTCTGCCAAAGAAAGTGAAGGAATAAACTCAACAACATAATTTTTTGTTAGAGTCTGTTGGACAGTTATGGCCCATAGCATCACTATTTGTACAGATCATGGTGTTGTTGTACAAATTAACTATGTGACAAAGGAAATTTCTCTTTTTATCATTTGTAATTAGATTACCAAGATTTATAAATGATAGAAGGTCCATATGATTAGTTCCGAATTGAGATGATATGAGACAGTATCAATCCACGAAGGTTTAATCATTAAATACCCCTAGTCGTAGTATTATCGAGATTGTACATCGATAATGTGGAATAGACTAGTATTGCACTTGTGCGCGTTGTGGGAGCATAACGTCATAGTTCTCATATATTTGGGTATAGGATACTTATGCAAGTGTAATATGAGGTTGTGTTTACCGATGATACGGAAACAGCTTCGCTCTGGATAGACCCCTCAGAATTCCATTGGTAGTATGACTATGTGTCTATGAAAGTCCGAATCAGGGTAGGTGTATTTGGTCTTAACCTGAGACTTGCACCGCTAATACTTGCGACAATCAATATACTTTGGTTTTGGTCATCCAGGGCTTTAACAGGTTCTATGTACGCCTCTTCTGGGTATATTGAGAATCGTAGTGTATTGGGTGTGATGTCGAGATGGAAGTATCACTCCAGTCATAGTGGAGATGATGATCACGTAGGATACGGAACTGGTACTCTTATGTACTGCAGTCATCGGGATAATATGACTAGGTCATGATTATCCGATAATAGAGACTAGTTATCAGAGATCTGATATGTGCTTCGTACGGGGCAGACACAATTCCAGCCCCAGGCCTTGCACGTGACATCCGATACTGGATCGAAATACGCAATACTACGTATACTATGCCTGATATAGATCACATATTCCAGTAAGAATATTTCTGGAGAATTGGGTAGGCACGGTGCTTTGCTAGAAGCCAACCATGTCTTGTAAATCGGTAAAAATGTAGTACTAGGTACGTACGTGTTCGGATAGTCCGACGATCAAATTTACTGCCAACATATCCAGGGATCTCATGGGTCGCTTCCCGAAGATTCACCGATGACGTATGACTCGCACTTTATTAATCTGGGATTAATTAATGAGAGAGATAAAATTAATCTGGGATTAATTACGGAGATATTTTATCTGGGATAAAATATTAATTAAAGAGAGAGAACGATTAATTTGGAATTAATCGATAAAATAATATATTCGATATATTATAAGAAATTGGATTTCGACGCGGAATTAAATTTAGAATTTAATTCGGGCGAATGAGTTAATTTAGAATTAATTCATTATCGACGTGAATAGTAATTTTGCAAGAAATAATTATTTAATTACGTCGCAACGGAAAATTCGTTAATTTGGAATTAGGGAACCTGAGCCCGGAGTGTTTGCGGACGCACTCGCATTTCGAATTAAAGTGCGGCCCACAAGTCACATCAAGCGTCAAATCATTAGTCACTTTGATTGATGTGATGTCAAGTCACTTTGAGTGATTGACAACATGTCACTATTGATTGATAGTGGTAGTTGGAAGGCATTAATTGTTTTTGCCTTTGACTTTTGGTAAATAGAATTTTGAATTTCAATTTTGTGTATTAGATACACAAATCTCCAACAACCAAAACAACTCAACACATTCTCTCTTTCTTTCCGCTCTTGCTCTCGGCCTAGGGCCATTTCTTCTTCAAAAATTCTGCAAATACCGAGACATGAAGAAGAAGTGAAGGGAATTTTGCGGCAAAATTTCCGAGGTGCTAGCATGCTTTAAGGGTCTTGCGAAGGTGATAGGGAAACCGACTTGTGAGCTTGGAATCACTATTCGAAAGCTTGGAGCTTGGACCGAAAATGGAGCAACAAAAGGAGCCTAAAGCCGAGAACCTTGGAGGACAAAAGCTTGAAGATTTTGATGTTCCTCGCGTCGCAAAAGCCGATCGTTGTAAGTATGATTCCGCCATGCTTTTACGAGTATTCACATATATGTTTCATTGCTTGAAATTGATCCTTGGGACTTAATAGAAACCCAACTATGGTATCTTGAGCCATTTTGAGCATGAAACTTTATTAGGTTAAAATTTGGGTAAAATCAATTTGAGCATGATTTGATAAAATAATTGATTGAGTATGCTTGAATGATGATGTATTGAAGTTTTATATGATCAATTCATGAAATATTGATTGGATCAATTTTTCCCCAATATGTGAGGCTTGGCCGAATACATAGTAATGCCCTAATGTCATGGTATTTTTTGATTTTGATCATTGGATGAGTTGAAATCAATTGGGGAATGTTGATTGTGGATTTAATTGGATTAAAACCGAATCGAACAATAAAAACCCTAAATGCCGTGAATGAGAAGCATGTAAAATGAGTTGATTTTTTGATTCAAATGTGTTGGACATATGTTGATGATAATGAGTATAATTAATTGAGTGAATTAGTATTTTGGAAATGTTAATTTGGATAATTAATTATGGCATACACTTTGGTTAATTTAATTATGAAATTTGGAATTTTGAAATTAAATTAATTGGGATTAAATTTGGAATTGGGCTTTTAAAGTTGTAATTGGGCTTAATGGGCTTGGTTGGGCCAAGTTTGGTTTAGGCTAATTGGTTGGATCCAATTGGGCCCAAAACCATATCCATAAAGTCCAATTATGACTTAATGGACCTTTAATATTAATTGGGCCTAATGGGCCTAAATTGGTTTCTTGGCAAGTAAGGGTGATTCCTTAAATGGGCTTTGGTATTTGGGTTTGACCCATATTGACCAAAAGTCCATGCCTTAAGAAATTAATTAAAAGCCCATTGGACTTTAATTAAATTAACCTTGGATGTTAATCGGGCTTTGAGACCCGTAATGATTAGATTTAAAATCTAAGTCGTAAAGGTACTTTAAAAAGTGTAATATTTAATTTGGAATTAAATAAATGAGTTAGTATTAATACAAATTAAATTGGATTTAATGTTGTAGTTTATTATAATTCAAGAATTCGTACTTTGAGTACTTATTCGCAAAACGAGTTGGACTCGCGCAAAATCAAATCATTGTTTGAACATTGGATGGTCATTAATATTCAGATTAATTAATTGGATTAGATTGATTGATAACATGCTTGTGTGAATACATGGATGCGATGTATGAATAATGTATATCATATGGATATTAGATGGGTGAGGGCAATTTTGGAAATTATTGTAATAAATTTAGAATTTATTAATTGGACCTGCGTGTCCAGCCTATTACCTATTGACTCTGTGTATTTCTCTTCTCACTTATTCCCCTCAATGTAAATGAGGTTTCTTTAGAAGTGTTATGTAATTGGGTAGTAATACTTGTGCTAGCGGGAGAGAGGAAATTGAGAGATTTGTTCTAGGAACAATGTGTTTAAGTATCCATCCGCATATCATTATTATTATTTTATATGCGCCTTATTATGTGTTTAGAATGCATGTTTAAGAGTGTTTGATGATGAGACCTTAACAAAGATAATTAATTGGTTGCCAATTATGCAAAAAACCCTCACAACATATTAAGCTTTTTCCTTCCATTGAGTGATTCTTACTCAAGATCCAAGACTGGCATTGGTTTATTGGCCAAAGTCAAGACCTTTGTCCGTCGCGGATGTGTTAAATCATGAAGGCTTTGTTCCATATCGGTGTCTTGTCCAAGTTGTGATTTGTTGGCCAAAGTCAAGATCACTTCTTGTCCATCGACATTGATTACGAAGCTTTCCAAGGTCAATGGGTTCCGCTTAACTGGGATCACTAAGTTTGTTGTGCCAAAGCCAAGGCTTAGTTGATTCAGAGGAAAAAGGTTAGGCAATATATTTGATATATTGGCATATATAAGATATATGTTTCGGACTTGGATGTCCACCTACTGGATCTAGGAATTGGATGGGATCCAATTGATCTTAGAGATCTACCTAGTTAATTATCATACAATTTGTTGGCCAAAGTCAAGATTGTGTGTTATTTAATGGGATCCTAGCCCACTAGGAAACAAGGTTTCCCGAGTACTCCACAGAGGGTTAGAGGCTCGCCGAAAAATAGTGGAGACAAGTATTAAATTTGCAATATTCGTTTAGTTAGTTTCCATACGCGCTCATTCAAATTTTTCGTCAATAAAAATTAATATATTAGTTGGACTAATTTTAATATTGTTTTATTTAAACAGTTGGACTGTATTCAAATATTTTCATTTATAGTTGATTATATAATTGGATTATAGTAATCAATATATTTGAATTAACTAATTTCAATTAATAGTTGATTTTATAATTGGATTATAGTAATTAATATAATTTAATTTAACTAATTTAATTTAACTAATTTAAATTATAGTTGATTATATAGTTGGACTATAGTAATCATTATAATAATAGTACTTAAAATCGTGATTAATAGTTGGACTATTAGAATCAAGATATTGAAAGATTAGTATTTAAAACATAATCCTGGGTGAAAATGTATTTTAAACGACTTTAATTTTCATTTTGGGAATAAAATCTCAGGATAGTCCTAAAAAACCGAGAAGTTACTTTATTTGATAAGAGTGACGTCTCGAACCTAAGCCCGGAGTTGAGCAAATAGTAGAACATGATATTTGGAATATTCATGTGATGATAACTTAAGTGCTTAATCCAATAAGCTTGCCAAATAGACTCCTTAATTTCTTAATCAGAAACTAAGGATTAGATCCTTATAGTATGATAATGAAATCGAAGGATCTTCATAAGATCTATTCTTAGATCTTAAAGTACTAATTTCAATAGTAAACTCTTGGAGAGTTAATGGCTATACTCAAGGAGACAAAGCCAAAGTTTGCAATTAGGCAAGAAGTGCAAGACGCATCTTACTTCGACATCCCAGAAGGCCAAGGCTTGGCCAAAGGCTTCTAGAGTGTGGAAAAGAGGCAAAGGCAAAGTCATTATAACCTTCTGGGAAGATAAAAGACATATCCCAAGATGTCTACTGACCGGCGTAAACACACACGTATAACGCAAGCGCACGTATCGTTCAAGTAGTATAAAAATATCGATCCCACGAGGACTTAATTCCTACCTACTGTGTTATTAATTGTTGAATCTATTTATTTACAAATATCTAATTAAAAGGGAGAATAGAATTGATTGATTGATTGATTTGGTTGATTGAAGATTTGCTAAATAAATAAATAAAAAGATAAAAGAAAATACTAAGAAAATAAAAAAAAAAACAACAAAGATCTAGGGTTGTGATTTCTTTTAATATCATTTTAAAGATGAAGCGATTATTTTATGATTGGGTAAAATATTGATTTATTAACCTGGAACACTAAATTATGTAAAAGCCTCTTCCGATGGTCAATTACAAATACCCAGTATAACTCAATTGAACCATATTCCTATGTCAACCACATTACCTGGATTCATTAAGTTTAAGTTCCAATTATGGCTACCCCCGCCCGACAGGTATATTCCTATCCTGTAAGGAAATCTATTAAAGGGTTATCTATCCTCAAGGAAGATCGTGGGTTATTAAGTCTAAGGCTGAAACCTAAAATCCCTATGTCTAGTTCATTTTAGATTTACCATATCAATCTTATTGGTGATCAGACAACAAGAAGCATTAAGCTTAAGACTTAATAAATAAACCTGTAAATTACCCAAACTATAAAATAATCCCTTATAAACCGGTGATATTAAAAGTCATTACAACCTCAGAAAACTAACACATAACTAGGACTAGTAAAAACATAAAAGTAAAAAACATAAAGTAAAAAGCTGAAAAATAAATTACAATAAAATAAAATGCTAAGGTAAAAGGAATTACTTTTACTACTACTAATTTAGATATCTCCCATAAAATAATATATAAACTTGTGAGAATATTACCAACCGACCAGTCTGGCGGTATCCTGATTAAGTCAAATTAAGTCCAACCAGCCATTAAGGCGGAACCAAAAATTAAATTACCAACCGACCAGTTTGGCGGTATCCTTGATTAGTCAGGTTTAAAGTAGATTAAAATTAAATTACCAACCAACCAATATAGCGGTATTCCTTATTAAGTCAATATTTTAAATAGTTAATATATTATTTTTAAGGGAGATTAATCTAAATAGCAATAGTAGAAGAATTACCTTTCACCCTAGCTGAAAAAGTTACTTCAACATGGTGAATAATAAAAACTGAAAAAGTAAAAAGTAAAAAAAGTAAAAATTAAATTACTATTATTACAAAAAGTAATTAAAATAAATTACAAAACTAAAAATTAAAAAAATAAAAATTCTAGAGAGAGAAACTCTCTCTAGAGAGAGAAATCAAGAGAGAGAAAGGTGTACTAAAATTGAAAATTCGCGGCCTATTTATAGCAAAAAATTTTCTGTTCAGGAACTGTTCGCGCGTCGCGACGCCAAGGATCTGCGCGTCGCGACTCTGGATTCATCGACGTTGCACAATGAGAAGGCGACACGTAGCAAGGCAGCTGACTGTGCAAGCGACACGTGTCAAGGCGGCTAATTCTCAATTATTGTGATGACGTCATGCTGACGTCATGCTGACGCGGAGGTGACGTGGCGATGACGTGGCGCTGACGTGGCATGGCGGCTGACTGTACAACTGTCGGCACAATGGGATGGCGACACGTGGCGACACGTGTCAAATTCTGATTGGCTGAGGCTGACGTGGCATGTTGACTCGGTTGACTTGCTGACGTGTCTGATGACGTGGCATGACACGTGGCATGGTTGACTCGTTGACCGATGACATGGCTGATGACGAGGCGACACGTGTCATGTCAGAGTGTCGGCAGCATATGATGTTGACACGTGGCACGGCGTACGTTAGCAGATCGGCTGTGATGGTGACACGTGGCACGGCGTATTTTAGCAAAGTCAAAACTTCTTCAAATGGTTGACCGTTGACCAGGCGCATGTTAGCAAATCCGGCTCACGTGGGCGTCGCGGCGCGCAGTGTTCTAGCGTCGCGACGCGCAAAAGACGAAAATAACCCTGTTGACGCATTTTTGTCCGTTTTGCCCCAAATTGCCTCCAGTGCTGTCCAAACTTTATTTATCTGCAAAATAACAATAAAACACATCAAAACGTTCATAAAACTCAAGAAACTATACAAAATGTTAAGTTAAATGAGTGGGAAATAGTGATATAAATACCACTCATCACACCCCCCAAACCTAACATTTTGCTAGTCCTCGAGCAAAATACAAAATAAAATAATAACAAAATTTAACTAAGCCATTTCGTAGGGATCACGGTTGCATTTAGCATATGCAACAAGCCTTTAAACCCCTAGGTGTCCCTAGTGGACGAGTGTAGTCTCGTGAGGGTTTACAGCAATGATACCCACAAACATTTTACAAAAGTAAAAAGGTATTAAAACTAATGCACACAAAAGCAAAAAGACAAGCGAAAAGAGAATAAAGAAAGATAGTGACTAATCAGGTGAAAATTCTACTCCAAGTTACTAGTTGTTTTGTTTCTTTCTAAATTACCGAATAAGTAAATTCTCCGATTATTTTGCCATTCTCCATATACACAGCCAACAGAATATTAATCAACTCATTTTTACCCACAACAGTCATAAGTGCAGTTATAAGAGAGTAATATTTTTGTCCTAAATTTCTATCAGATTTCACACCTTTTTGTAGCAATGGAATAATTTTCTGATTTTTCTGATTTTTTTCTTTGCTTTTTTCTATTTTTTTATTTATACAATACCTTCCGTCTATGTAGCGAGCTTTGGGTTGGTGGCTCCCAAACCAGTTGGCTTTAGGGCACCAGGTGTTAAGACACCCCTACGAACTTAATTACTCAGACTTCAGATATATATTTATTTTTTGCAGCATCTTCGATCCATGTAACGAGCATTGGGCCAATGACTCCCAAACCAGTTGGTTTTAGGGCACTAGGTATTAAAATACCCTTACAGACTTAATAACTCGGATCTCGGACTTTTTTTTTTTTTTTTTTTTTTTTTTTTTTTTTTTTTTTTTACTCCATCACTATTTAGATATGTTTCCTCCAATTAAACTATAGCACAGAATATTACAAACTTTTCAATTTTAGCTCATGTCCGTATGTTTCCATGTAAGTTCATAATACCTGTCAACTGAACATATGAAGATTCATTTTAGTCAGTTTTAGGAGAATTCACAAATTAAATAATTCAAAAGGAAATAAACAAAAATTAACTTATTTCGAAATAGGTTTGAGATACGTCTCAGGAGTGGAAACTCCTTACTCAGCTATCTTTACCAATTCACCTTTTTAGTCAAAATAAAAACACAAAATATTTTGTAATTTTTGAAAATTTTTCAATTTTTTTGTATTTTTCGAAAAATTTTGAACTAAAAATAAAAACAACATACAAACTAAAAACAATGTATTAATCAACTAATTCCCTCCCCCAAACCTAAATGAGACATTGTCCCCAATGTCTTAAACAGTAGAAGAAGAGTTAGACGATAATACCTGGTTAACTGAAATTCTACAGGAAATTAAAGGTTAAGATCCAGATTAACCGACGTCTCTTACCACGATCGTCCCCCGACCAATTATTTTTGAAATGATAGGGTCAATTTGTGGTTCATAGGCTATGAGTTGGTCAATTAGATCTGGAGCAAGTCTGGCAGTGAAGAGGAGTTCTTTCATAGGTTTTGAAATGAATCCATTTCTCCGGGCATCATCAAGAAACACACAAAGAAAATCATAAAATCCATCAACGTTAAGTTAAGCAGTCCAATGGTTTCTGGTGTATGTTCAGGTTTCGCCCAAGATAGTACAATAAAAATTTCCTCCAATGTTCCCAAGCCACCTGGCAAAGCAATAAAAGCATCAGCGCGGTTAATCTTTCTACCAAACGTTCAGACATACCTGATACGATTAGTTCCTCTCCGTTTGATGATCCAATAAGATTTGCCTCTGCCAAGGGTTTGGGATGATTCCCAAAACATGACTGCTCCTCCTTCCTGTACAGCCTTTGAAACGATCCCCATAAGTCCGAGATTGCCTCCGCCATATATAAGTGCATATTCCTTGCGGCTAATACTCGACCCAACTCCTGTGCTGCTTCTATGTATTGTGGTTTAGTAACAACAGTACTACCGCAAAACACACAAATGTTTTCAACTCGTCTTTTTGAAGTGGCTTCCATTTTTCTATGTATTTCTTTTTCAAATTAGGATGCCTTCAAGAGTGCAATGACGGGCTAAATTTATAGTACCTGAAAAGGGTGAGTAATAATAGCACTAATATCTTACAAAGGACGATTGTTAGCTAAACAACAAAATGAATCGTGAAAGGTCAAAAAGTCTGGATCCTGTCTACGAAAATAAAGATAATTACAATAGAAAAGCGAATCAAAGAAATAATTAAGGCAACGGAATTGTGTACGCAATACGCCACTCGCTCAGTATAAATTCATTAGGATGTGTCTCAAGATTTCCTTTACTCGGCCATCACAAATGAATAGCTCTCTTCTTTTTTTTTGATTGTCAAACACAATTCTTCTGTATTAAATGCTCCGTTTGTGCTTTTCTCTACAAAAAATAACACACAAAATTAAAAAGTTCTTCACACTATGTATACACAAAAGAGTTTAGAAGATAATACCTAGTCAGCTGAAATTTTACAGGAAAAATTACCGATAGGAAAAATTTATGTCCAAATTTTTTTTTACCACGATCGATAATTGACTATTTTTTTAGTGAAAATTTCGACAGAGTCTCCTCTAAAAATTTAAAATCTCCCCAAATTCATCCTAAAACTAACACTTCAAAAATCACCACAATGTCAAACTTCGCCCCCAATTCTACAAAATTCCATCGATCTGACTCAGAATTCAGCCAGTTATTCACCGCTAAACTTCCAAATTCACAATCCTCCAATTTCAACAAAATCAACCACAAACTCATTCAATTTCGATTATCCCCCTTTTACTGCCAAAATTTCAAAACCTGTAACATTCAATTTCAAAATTAACCACACAAATTATCCACAAAAATCAGATCTGATTATGGAAGGTTTTGATCGTGGGTTTGGTGACTGTCTTGGTGATTCACGGTGTGGGTATCTCGGCTTTGGTCGGTTTTGGCAGTGGCGTGGCTGGTGGATCTCGGTGTGTTGCCTTGTCTCTCGGTTTGATGTTCACGGCAGATCTGGCTCGGTTTTGACTCGGCGAAGGAAGGGCTCGGTCACGGCAAGGGTTGAGGTTTGCGGCAGATCTGGATGCGTTCGGCGATTGGGTTGCTGTGGAGGTTCTCGGCTTTTACGGTTTCGGTGATGTGGTGATTGATTTCGAAGAGGAAGATGATGATGGGTTTGATAGATCTCGGTCAAATGCTCTCGGTTGGTGGGTCTCAATTGGCTGGATCGTGCGTGGTGGGTGGTGGCTCTCGGTTTGGTTTCTGGTCTCTGTTGAGGACGGGGTTTTGGCTCGGTGTGAGGTTATGGTGAGTCTTGGTTTGAGGCTATGGTGGGTGGTGGTGATGATTCGGTTGTAGTTGGATTTTGACTGCTGGGTTGAGAGAGAAAATGGTGAGATCTGTGAAGGAGGAGGAGTGATCTGTGCGTGGTGGCTGCTGGTTTTAGGCTTGTAATCAAACCAGTGTTGCGACGCTGAAATTGGTCGTGCGTCACGACGCTCTCGGTAATTTTGAGGGTTTTTTTTTTTTTTTTTGGCAAAACCATGTCTTGCGACGGATAAATCCATAGGGACGCCTCTCAAGAGGTGACTCCTTACTCGGCCGTCTCCTGGATCAACTTTGTACCTTCATGATTTTGTCAAATTTTATTTTGAAAATCCCGCTTGCACTGGCTTATTTTGTCCTGAAAAATTCCGTTTTTATTTTTCCTGCAAAACTAACACACAAATTAAAAAGTTCACACAAATTAAATTACAATAAAATTGCATGGGTTGCTCCCTGCTAGCGCTAAATTTTCGTCTTCAGCCAGACGTGACTGAAATCCATATGTTAAGGAGGTTTCAATGTCGTTTTGGATGTCCGATTAAGGACAATCCCGTGAGCATTGCTTTTGAAGGGTCTCTTCCAACGGTAAAGTGGCAAAATGAGTTTTGTCTCATTCAGTGCTAGTGCCACATTTTAATCTTTATTGCTCCAGTGGTTCCTGCAAAGAAAGAAGAAAATCAGGAGGTCTCGTATGGTGTTTGACTTGGAATGGAAGTTCCATTCTGTCAAACTTCTGGGTGATATCTTTGATTTGTACTCCCCAAAACAGTGATGTTTTCTCCTGAATGCTTCTGGATCTTTATTAAGGTCAGACATTTGCTCCTCCATTTGCTCTGCTTCTTGTTCCCACATTTTCTTCAGATGTATATTTTAAATTTCTGTATTTAGTTCTTCATCTGTCATCTGTGAAATACATGTTTCAAAATTATCAACCTGAGAATGAAAAGAAATGTTAGATTTTAGGTCTTCATCCTCTGATTTGACTGGATGGATGGTTCAGGATGATCTTCTTCAAACATCGTTGCAAAGCATTCTCCAAGATCTTCGTTTTGAGGATACAGAATTCCATCCTCAATTTTTGATGCAGTTGGTACAAATATTTCAGCTTCATCCTCGTCAGAATCTGAATAATAGAAATCAAATCGAGACTTTGCCGTTCAAGTTCCTGAACTGATACCTCTGATTGTTGATACTGCTCAGCCTCATGGTCTGTTGAAATGTCATTATAAATGATTGGTATTCGAAGGCTTCATCAGTGTCATCTGAGAATGGTTCTTGAGGTATATAGTTCTGGTTTTCTGTTTAATTGTCTGATCTGATCTGTCATTCTCTGTATGGATTCTGTGTTACTCTGAACTTGTGCATCAAATTGAGCTGTCTGTTCCTTGAACATGTGAATCAATTGATCTTCTTTGGATGGTTCTGGTTCTTGATAAGGATTGAAGGAAGATGGTGGATAAGATGAAAAATGTGATTCTGTGAAATGTGATGGTTCTTCGTACCATGAAGGATCTTGATAGTTCTGCCACCCTGGATGGTAGTTGTACTCGCAATAATCGCTTGGGTGGTAACCATTACATATGTCACATCTCCACATTGAATTCTGTTGAGCAAATGTAGTATTGTTTGATTCTGGTATCCAGTGATAATCATTGGGCTGGACAACAGGCCTCAGAAAACCGGACTGTTGCTCCCAGATGTGGGATGTATCTTCTTGTAAAGCATGTAATCTTTCAATCTCCCAGTATTGTTCCATTTTTAAGTCACCTGAAATCAAAAGAAAGAAATAAAAATTACAGATAAAAATAAAGAAATTAGATACAAGTAAATTAGATAGCTTCAAAATTAACAACTCAAGAAATATAAGTCCCCGGCAACGGCGCCAAAAACTTGACCGGCGTAAACACACACGTATAACGCAAGCGCACGTATCGTTCAAGTAGTATAAAAATATCGATCCCACGAGGACTTAATTCCTACTGTTGTTATTAATTGTTGAATCTATTTATTTACAAATATCTAATTAAAGGGAGAATAGAATGATTGATTGATTGATTTGGTTGATTGAAGATTTGCTAAATAAATAAATAAAAAGATAAAAGAAAATAAAAAAAAAAAAACACAAAGATCTAGGGTTGTGATTTCTTTTAATATCATTTTAAAGATGAAGCGATTATTTTATGATTGGGTAAAATATTGATTTATTAACCTGGAACACTAAATTATGTAAAGCCTCTTCCGATGGTCAATTACAAATACCCAGTATAACCCAATTGAACCATATTCCTATGTCAACCACATTACCTGGATTCATTAAGTTTAAGTTCCAATTATGGCTACCCCCGCCCGACAGGTATATTCCTATCCTGTAAGGAAATCTATTAAAGGGTTATCTATCCTCAAGGAAGATCGTGGGTTATTAAGTCTAAGGCTGAAACCTAAAATCCCTATGTCTAGTTCATTTTAGATTTACCATATCAATCTTATTGGTGATCAGACAACAAGAAGCATTAAGCTTAAGACTTAATAAATAAACCTGTAAATTACCCAAACTATAAAATAATCCCTTATAAACCGGTGATATTAAAAGTCATTACAACCTCAGAAAACTAACACATAACTAGGACTAGTAAAAACATAAAAGTAAAAAACATAAGTAAAAAGCTGAAAAAATAAATTACAATAAAATAAAATAAAAGGCTAAAAGGAATTACTTTTACTACTACTAATTTAGATATCTCCCATAAAATAATATATAAACTTGTGAGAATATTACCAACCGACCAGTCTGGCGGTATCCTGATTAAGTCAAATTAAGTCCAACCAGCCATTAAGGCGGAACCAAAAATTAAATTACCAACCGACCAGTTTGGCGGTATCCTTGATTAGTCAGGTTTAAAGTAGATTAAAATTAAATACCAACCGACCAATATAGCGGTATTCCTTATTAAGTCAATATTTTAAATAGTTAATATATATTTTAAGGGAGATTAATCTAAATAGCAATAGTAGAAGAATTACCTTTCACCCTAGCTGAAAAAGTTACTTCAACATGGTGAATAGTAAAAAACTGTAAAAAGTAAAAAGTAAAAATTAAATTACTATTATTACAAAAGTAATTAAAATAAATTACAAAACTAAAAATTAAAAAAATAAAAATTCTAGAGAGAGAAACTCTCTCTAGAGAGAGAAATCAAGAGAGAGAAAGGTGTACTAAAAACTGAAAATTCGCGGCCTATTTATAGCAAAAATTTTTACTGTTCAGGAACTGTTCGCGCGTCGCGACGCCAAGGATCTGCGCGTCGCGACTCTGGATTCATCGACGTGGCACAATGAGAAGGCGACACGTAGCAAGGCAGCTGACTGTGCAAGCGACACGTGTCAAGGCGGCTAATTCTCAATTATTGTGATGACGTCATGCTGACGTCATGCTGACGCGGAGGTGACGTGGCGATGACGTGGCGCTGACGTGGCATGGCGGCTGACTGTACAACTGTCGGCACAATGGGATGGCGACACGTGGCGACACGTGTCAAATTCTGATTGGCTGAGGCTGACGTGGCATGTTGACTCGGTTGACTTGCTGACGTGTCTGATGACGTGGCATGACACGTGGCATGGTTGACTCGTTGACCGATGACATGGCTGATGACGAGGCGACACGTGTCATGTCAGAGTGTCGGCAGCATATGATGTTGACACGTGGCACGGCGTACGTTAGCAGATCGGCTGTGATGGTGACACGTGGCACGGCGCATTTTAGCAAAGTCAAAACTTCTTCAAATGGTTGACCGTTGACCAGGCGCATGTTAGCAAATCCGGCTCACGTTGGGCGTCGCGGCGCGCAGTGTTCTAGCGTCGCGACGCGCAAAAGACGAAAATAACCCTGTTGACGCATTTTTGTCCGGTTTTGCCCCAAATTGCCTCCAGTGCTGTCCAAACTTTATTTATCTGCAAGATAACAATAAAACACATCAAAACGTTCATAAAACTCAAGAAACTATACAAAATGTTAAGTTAAATGAGTGGGAAATAGTGATATAAATACCACTCATCATCTACCTAAACTGTGCCAAACGGGGTCACTGAAGCGTGACCGTATGGACAATGTAGACATGAAAGAAATGAAGACGGTTCAAAGTTACGGCTTTTCAAATATGTTTGTTACAAACATGTTCACAACTAGTATTAAAATTGGATTTTAGATATGAGTGTGGTACATAAATATGTACTGGTGTGCAGAATCTACTGAGAGCAGGATACTGACTTCAGTTGAGATCTATCTGTGAATTGAAAAGGGACAATAGTCGCTATTTTAACCGTAGATACCTAAGTTTAGGAACTCCCTTCGGGTGTGTACTTAATAAATAGGAAACATTTAAAATATAAAAGTTTGACTAGAAACATTATTTCTATATCAGGGTTTAACCCGTTGCGGGTATACCTTTATATTCTAGAACACTAAGTGTTTTATTTTATAAAGATGATATTGAGATAGATAACACATTAGATGTGAATAACATTATTTATATTTGAATATAAATAAATCTCAAACATATGATATGACAAACAAATAGCTCAAACTGAATTAATCAGTTGAGACTTAATTGTGGATTGTTGTCTGGGACATAATTAACAAGACTCGTATATCTACACCTTGAAGAGGGATACTAGGACGGATTTTATTCTATTCAAATATGTCTACGAATCTAGTTATTAGGCAAAGTGCCTGAAACACCTTTTACTTGGTAAAAATGTAAGTGCCAACGATCTGTTAGCCCTTGTCATAGTGACGTAAGTGGGCCCATGTCTAGCTAGGCTAGTTATGGATATGAATATTCGTGACCTACACGGAATGTGGCATCGCGTTATGGTTATGTGTTTCTTTGAAAAATGAATCGGAAACTTACACAGTTTCGACACGAAGTAGACAAACAGATCGGCTAAAAATATTAAAACTGTCACAGTTAGACCATGATGGAAATACTAAGCAATAAGTTCTTATATACTTGAAAGAGTATAGTATTCTTTCAATGAGGACTCCTCCCAGAACACGTCAATTTGACGGTGTGTCCGAACAGAAAACCAAATTTTGTTGGACATGATAAGGTTAATCATGAGTCGATCTGAGCTACCATTTCTTGAAGGATAAGCTTTTAAATAGTGAACAAAACTTATTTGAATAGGGTTCCATAAAATCTGTTAGACAGACTTCATATTAGATATGACCAGGAAAGAAACTGGGTTTTCTTATTCCTGAAGATTTGGGAATGCTAGGCATATGTTTTGATGATACCAAACTAGAACCCAAATCGGATAAGTGCCTAAGTTGTGGGTTATCCTAGGGAAACCAAAGTATAGTAGTTATACACAACTCACAATAGAACAATGTAATTGTTGCTCGCCATGCGGTTTTCCTAAGAGTAATACCGATATGCAGTGGTAAGTGGGAGGAAAGTAAAACTCGATGAAAATCGGAGTAATACTATTCCAGGCACCGATTCCTTAATGGAACACAAAAATAGTTCATCAAGGATGTAACTATACCAATAATCTTCGAATACACAAGAACCACGTAATTCGGAGAGAGTCAGAAAAAACCTGGGGTATGGGTTTCTGATCTCACCTCGTTAAGATTGTCAATCTTATTGAGGAATACGAACTGACTACGTATGAGGAAGTGATACAAGGTATCGACTCCCTATAAGGCAAAGTTCCATGAAGTCCGAAATGGATTCCATGGTAAACCAACTCAGTTTGGATACTAGTTGAAGTACCGGAAGGCATTGTGCCTATTGGTACTATATGAGTCTCCAAGGAAGACATATATGGAAGGCAACATACCAACATACTAAGCTGGGCTTGTAGCGAAAAGGTATCGTTATCAACATTGTGTCGATTACGACGAAACATTTTACTCGTTGCCATTTTTAATTCCATTTGGATATGCTTGCCAATGCTGCATGTTTCATTCATGAAATATGGCAGCTGAACGTCAAAATCACTTCCTTAAATGGAAACCTTTTGGAGATGTTTATAACATCCTGACGGTTTTGTCGTACCAAAATGAGCAAAAAAGTTTGTGAGTTAATTCGATCCATGGATGGATTGAAGCAAGCATAGCGTTCTTGGAACGATCGTTTTGATGTAATCATAATGGTATATGATTTAATTCAAAACGAAAATGATTCTTGTGTATATAAGGAGGTTAGTGGGAGCGCACTGACAGTGAAGTCCTGAATAATGATGATATATCATTTCTTGGAAATGATATTCCCATAATACAATCGGTGAAAGCTTGGCTTTCATTGAAAATTCTCCGTAGAATTCTTGGGAGAAATAACCTTTATTCTAGGAATAAGATCTATTGGGATAGATTTAAAGTTGTTAATACTCTCCGAGAACTCGTACATTGAAACAAATGTACGTGACCTGGTGTCTCATACGCTTTGAGCATATGGATTCACAATCGGGCCAATCCAAGTGATAGTCACTGGATTGATGTTAAGAACATCCTTTAGTATCTTAGACGAACTAAGGATACTTTCTTAACTATGGAGAAAGAGAACTTGAAGTGACTGGGATCACTGCTGCAAGAACAAAAGTGGATAAAGTTTGAATAACGAAACAGTGAGCTGGGAATCTTCCAGGAAAATATACTGTTACCGATAAACAACAAAAAGTGGATATTATGCAGCTGTCGGCTGAGGCAGCAATAGAAGCCTTCTGGATTGATAATAATCCTAATCAGATTAGGAGTAGTTTTGTTAGTAGCTGAGCTAGGCTACAGAACAGGCTAAAGAATTAATGGTCTATCAACGATCTAGATATATACTTCAATTATACATCTGATTCGTTTGGATCATACATCGTGGCGATGTGATGATCGGATAAATCACATCAGATGATAATCATGCAAATCCGCTGACGAAAGCATCCTCCTAGCGAGAAGTTTGAACGAACCGTACATAGTTCGGGGTGTAGGACACTTGAGTGATTGGCTATAGGCCAAGTGGGTAGATTGTTGGACAGTTATGGCCCATAGCATCACTATTTGTACAGATCATGGTGTTGGTACAAAATTAACTATGTGACAAAAGAAATTGTTCTTTTATCATTTGTAATTAGATTACCAAGATGTGTAAAAGATAGAATGTCCATATGATTAGTTCCGGATTGAGATGATATGATTCATTATCAATCCACGAAGGTT